>LPNX010244650.1:382153-434435 GCA_001517045.1 Pseudotsuga menziesii
CCTAGGAAAGGAGCACAAGGAAGAAGCTCGTGCACAAGCAAAGAAGGTGCACCACGCACGCGACAGAAACAAGGGAAGATTGTGAAGGAAGCAAAGGACCCGCGTAGACAGAATGGAGAGGAGCACGAAAAAGGAAAGGCAAGCGCAAGAGTGTGTGAGTGATAATGGCAAGAAAGTGATAGGTGTAGAATCCATATCATGGTTGTTTAAGGTGGCATAAGCCTGCAGCTACACACATATGAGGGGATATTTGTAATTCGGGCTGATAGTTCCTTGTGTCAAATCATAATCACCATAGTTGTAGCCTGAGGGGCGGTTGATGGTGATAGTTAACAGACTACCTGTATGCAGTCGACCCTGAGTGGTCATGTAAAATTGTATAAATAGGATGGATTCAATAGTTAGAAGGTTGGATTTTTAGTTTCTTATTATTTATTGTAATTAGGTTTTTAGATCATTTTTCCAGTGTTTGTTGGTCTGTTCAGTGATAATATAGGGTCAAGGATACCATATTTTCTATAATGTTGTAGAGATCAAAGGAAAGGAAGACTCAGGAAAATTCTAGTAGAAATAGGGGGGTTGTTGAGCCATGGATCTGGCTATTATGTGAGTAGACTGCTAGGAGTAGAGGTAGGATAGAAGAGAAAACCAGAGAGAATAAGAACCATGATTCTGAGTCGTAGAGACATATCTTAAGATTATTCCGCATCCCGTAGACTACAAGGTGCTATATCCTTTTCTCATACCAGATGAAGAGCACCTTGATGGTTTTTCCCAGATGGGTTTCCACGTTATCTATTGTGTTTGAAAGGATGATCGATGTGGTGAATGCTTATGTGAATGGTTGATATTTTCTTTCTATGTAATGCTAAATATTGCTTAAATATCTGATGTTATTCTGTAATCAGTAGATGAATGTTGGAAAGGCGTCATTAAAATGTACATGTATATATCGGCTTGTGCGCTTCTGTCTTGAGTTACGACTTGAGTCGTAGGTTTGCTGGTATGAGTCAGCTATGCCACATAGGTTGCACCAATTGTGAGGTAGAACTCAAGGACAAGTTGTGCGTGATGACATGTATTTGTGCTCGATCGTGTAGGATGGACTCCTCTTTCCATCCCTCCTGTTGCCTTCATTGAGTCCCTTGGCTCGAATATAATCCATCGACAATCACGGAAACATGGTTCCAGCGGTTACCCATCGAAGAGATATCTCGAGTGAGACTGCACTTGCTTCATAAGTGTTGCCGATGGGGCTTTCTCTGTCAAGGCAGTATCTTAGGTATTTGTTGGGTTAACGGGCTGCATAGAACTTGGGTTGCACAGGTTAGGAAAAGTGGCCAACACTTTTAGTTTAGTTAGGTTGTCCTCTTTAGTGATAACTCTAGTTTTATCAAGGCATATATGGTGTTTGGTAATGTGAGAATGTTCAGTCAGTGCTGATTTCCTATGCTTGTCATGTCTTATATCAACACCGTGTTCCTTGAATATCATTCTCATGGATCGTCCACTTTCACCGATGTATTCTTTCCCACAAGAACATGGGATTGAGTAGAGGCCTTTTTATAGAAGAAAATACCTGAATGCAGTTCCATGTGCACCTATTTTCTCCTGCATATGGATTTTTTTGATCTGATTCTCCTTTACTCATATTAGTGCTCTTTAGTTGATCTCTCATAATCATATTTTTGTTGATGTTTCTTCTCTCATACATTTTAGAAAGGGCATCATACATTTTCTTTGGTGTCTCTTTATATGACACTTGAGGGATCAAGTGATATTTGATAGAATCAGCAATGATCCTCATTTCCTTGATTAGGTCCTTTTGCTTCTCCTTATATTCATCTTCTTCTAGTTCCGGGACATCATTCTTGATGTAATTATCAAGATAATCCTCTCTAAGAATGATACCAATACTATACTTCCATGCTTGAAAGTTTTCAATGCCTTCCATTTTATCCTCAAGCTAAGTGCTTGGGGCCATCCTATCTAGGTCACTAAAAATTGAAATTTCTCAAAATGAAAAGATGACCTTACCAGGAGATGTGCTTGAATGATATGAGTTGGTTATTCCACTTGGTTTCTAGAGATCCCAAATCTTCACCCTTCAAATCTTGCTTGAGAGGCTTTAATTTTTGCATAATTTTTTGTTCTGGTTTTCTGCAATTTTTGGATTCAGGGCCAAGCAAGGGTTTGAATTTCCATGAGATTCATGTTGATGTACTTCTAACTTTGGAATTTATTCACTTGTATATATTGTATTTCATTGGTCCTAAATACTCCTATCAGGAGAATCACTTGTATTTCTTTGTACCCCAATGTTCCTATCGGAAGAATTACTAAAACTCATGAGGAAGTTCCCTCCGTTGTAAGTCAGGTCATTAGTAACCTAGTTGTGGTTACTTGAACCTACATAATATATTCAAATGACATAATATAAATAGAGAGTGAGCCTCTATATTTATCACAGTCACTCACACTCAGTTGTAGTGCATAACTGAAAGAGAGAAGAAGTTGGGACAAGAGAGAGAGAGAGAGAGAGAGAACTGTTGCTCGGAGATCATCTTTGTATCTTTGGGTTTTACTTTTGGTGCTCATTATATCTCTGAGGAAGTTGTGGGGTTTTCTCCTTTATGGTTTCCTTGAGGAAAATATTTGTGTTCATTGTCTATTCTGATTGATTGTTGTGCTTGTTATTCTCTTAGATCAAATTCTAAGATAATATAGCATAAATGATAATAATCTAACATGGTATTAGAGATAACTTGTGAAAATACATTGTGCAGCTGATGAAGCTAGGGCTTCTTAATTTTTTGGTCTCTCTCCACAATCCATCAGCAAAAGGAGGCCAAGATGAATCTCCTCTAAAGGGCACATCTTTCCATCGAAGCAGAATCTGATTCTGAGCACTTTCAGTTTTTTACCTACCACTACATCGGGAAATTAAGGATTTTCACTGAAGAGGAATTTTTGAGTGAGCCCAAGCTAGGATTGTTCTCCTCCTCAAAATCGAAGGTTAGAGACAAAAATTGAGGATTTTGGTCGAGTAGAACTTCGAGAAAGTCAAACCCTAATTCACCCTAGAACTAGAAAACCAACACTGCAGAAGATGCTCCAGATCTAGTTTTCAGCTTCTCAAATTGGTAAGATCTAAATATTTTGTATTTCCATTTGAGGTTCTCAATTAAGATGTCTCATCACACCAAGCTTGATGAAAATCTTGAGGGAGCCAATAAATTTAGAGCCTGGAAGTATAGGATCTCCCTAGTCCTGGAAGAAAATGAGTTAGACTCTTACATTAATGAAGATGTTCCAGTTCTAGAGGGAGATGAGGCTAAGGCCTTACACAAAAGGAATTTGGTCTTACATTATTGCTGATTCAATCAAGGATCACCTCATACCATAGGTGTCCTCCCTAAATACACCCAAAGTAATGTTTGATGCCCTGACCAAGCTATTTGAAGGGAAGAACATAAATCAAAAGATGACTCTGAGAAATCAATTGAAGAATGTAAAGATCCATATTGTGGAGACTATACAGTGTTACTTTACAAGGGTCTCTCAAATCAAGGAATAGCTTGAAGCAGTAGAAGAAGAGGTATAGAATGCAGAAGTTGTGATGACCACCTTGAATGGTTTCCCTAGGGCATGGGAATCTTTCATTCAAGGGATATGTGCCAGAAAGAAGCTAGTCAATTTTAGCAAACTGTGGGAAGAATTCTCACAAGAAGAAGCTCAAATTTTAGCTTGATAAGAAAAGATGGGAAGTGAAGATCAATATCTCACAGTACAATCCAAGAAAAGTAGAACAGACTATCACAAAGGTAAGCACACTCGCCAGAAAAATAACCCTAGAAAATATAACAAATATTTGTCTAAGTTCATATGCTTTACATGTGATGAAAGATGACACTTTGCAAGAGATTGTACTATAAACATAGATAAATCACACAAGAAGAATGGAAACAGGAAAATACATTATGCTCATGCTGCAAAGGATGATGAGCCTTCTAAGAAAAGAGTCAAACAAGACAATGATGATTCTTAAAGCGATGAAGAATATGTTTTGATCTCTACACTCACTGGATCTGTCACACATGGAAGTAATGATTGGGTTAATGATAGTGGGGATTCCAAACACATAACAGGATTCAAAAAATCATTTGTAAAACTATATGAACATAAATCACCCCACAAGGTGAAACTTGGGGATGACTACCAGTATCCTGTAAAAGGTAGTGGTGAATCCTCCTACAAACTAGACTCTGTAAAGTATATGAAAATGATGGATGTCCTATTTGTACCAAGACTAAAGAATAACCTTCTCTCCATCTCTACATTGGATGAAAAAGGCATGAGGGTTGCATTTATATATGGCCAATTTCTCATGTGGCCAAAAGGAAAGACTATTGATGATGTAGTAGTAATTAGAGAGCAAGAGGGAGGTCTATACATATTGAAGGGCCAACCAAAACAAGATTTCATCCATGACTCAGTAAAGCCAAATGAACTTTCGCACAGAAGACTTTCACATGTGCACTATAGGGCACTACCACTTGCAAGTAAAGCTATTGAAGGCCTTCCAAAAATGCAGGAAAAACATGAAGGAGTTTGCAAGGGATGTGTGAAAGGAAATAACACAAAGAAGACATTTCCAAGTAGCGAAAGCAAGGCTAAAGGAATCTTGGAAATCATTCACTCCGATGTATGCAGTCCAATGTCATCCAGTTCATTAAGAGAGTATGTATACTATGTTTCTTTCATTGATGATTTTTCTAGGAAGACATGGATATATTTCATGAAGAACAAGGATGAAGTATTTAGCAAGTTCAAGGAATTCAAATCCTTGATTGAGAACCTCACAGAGAAGAAGATCAAGATTTTCCTATCAAACAATGGTGGATAATTCACATCAAATGAATTCAAGGAATTATGCAGAGATTCAAGGATTAAGAGGCAGTTGACCACTTCATATAATCCACAACAGATTGGGGTTGCAAAAATGAAGAATAGAATGATCATGGAAGTAGAAAAGGCAATGATTCATGATCAAGATATTCGTATGCATATATGGGAAGAAGCTGTGAGGACAGGTGTGTATGTACACAACCGTACTCCACAAAGAGTACTCAAGAACAAGACACCTAAAGAAGTATTTTCTGGAAAGAAACCAGAAGTCAGTCATCTCAGAATATTTGGTTGTCCAGTATACATACACATTCCTAAAGAAAAGAGGACAAAGTTAGATCCTTCAAGAAACAAGGGTATATTTGTGGGATATTCTGAATAATCAAAGGCTTACAGAATATACTTCCCAGGATTCAAGAAGATCGACATCAGCAGAGATGTAAAATTTGATGAAGACACAACTTAGAACCAATCCAGGAAGAGACCAGTTGAGATCTTGAAGAAATTGAAATACCCAGGATCCGAGATACAATCATGGATGAAGCAATTCCAGAAGAATATCGAGAAATGGAAGAACCCCACGAACCTATAGATCCACCTCAGGAGAAGAATCCTCACAAGAGGAAACCTGCATGGGTACGAGAGACTATCCAAGGTGCAAATAAATATGGGGCTCCAGAAGAAATGCACAGAGAAAGGAAGAGAACTAGGTCCTACTCTAGATATGTATCCCTATTATGTGACATCATTGATAAAGAACCTTCCAACTATGAAGAAGCGGTAGAGAAGAATTAATGGAAGGATGCTATGATCGAGGAGTATCAGTTGATCATGAAGAATGATTTCTAGGATGTTGTTCCAAGACCAGAAGGGAAGTTTGTTTTGACTTCCAAGTGGATCTACAAGATCAAGCATGCTATAGATGGTAGCATAGAGAAATATAAAGCAATATTTGTGGCTCGTGGCTTCTCCCAAAAAGAAGAGATAGATAATGAAGAGACCTTTGCACATGTAGCAATATACACTTCCATCATATCAGTACCTGCTCTGGTTGCAGTAATGAAATGGAAGATACACCAGATGGATGTCAAGACTACTTTATTGAATGATGTAGTGGAAGAGGAAGTGTTTGTGGAGAAGCCACTCAGTTTTGAGACACATGACAGGGAAACTCATGTGTGTAAATTGAAGAAATCCCTGTACGGTTTGGAACAGGCACCCAAGACATGGCACGGTAGAATTGAAAACTTCCTGACTAGTTTGGGATTTACCAAGAGTAAAGCAAATTCTAACCTTTACTACAATGTTGAGGAAGGGAACCCAGTGATACTCCTACTATATGTAGATGACCTGTTTGTAACAGGTGAGGATGGGTTGATTGCTGATACAAAGAGGAAGCTTGTTGTCAAGCTTGAGATGAAGGATTTGGGTATGATGCACTATTTTATACGCATGGAGGTGTGGTAGAATGAAGATGGAATTTCCCTAGGAAAACGGAATTATGAAGTAGAGACCCTGAAGAGGTTTGGGATGATGGACTATAAGGCCATGACCACACCTATGGAATCGAACCTGAAGCTACTGAGTGATGTTTCATCAAAGTCAGTTGATGCTACGATGTATCATCATATGATTGGGTCCTTGATGTAACTGATGAATATGATACCAGATATTTACTTTGTTGTGAACACATTGAACTAGTTCCTGATGGATCCTAGACATGTTCACTTGATTGCTGCAAAGCATATTCTAAGATACCTGAAGGGTATAGTTGATTATGGGCTCAAGTATGAGGTGAATCAGAATATTAACCTATAAGGTTATGTTGATTCTAATTGGGCAGGTAGTGCCATTGATAGGAAGAGCACTTCAGGGTGCTGCTTCAACATTGTATCATGTGTGATCTCTTGGTTTATCAGGAATAAATCCTATGTGGAACTGAGGACAAATGAAGCATAGTATGTTGCATATTGTTCGGCTAGTTTTGAGGCAGTGTGGTTCAGGAAGCTACTGTCTAATTTGTTTGATCTCCAGTTGGATGCTACTTGTATATATTACGACAACCAGAGTTGTGTGAATTTGTCATAGAACTTGGTGTTCCATGACAAGTCAAAGCATATCGAGATCAAATATCACTATATCAGGGATATGGTGCAGAGAGGAGTAGAGAAGCTCTAGTATGTTGCGACAGATGAGAATATAGTTCATGTGTTAACCAAGTCATTGGCCATAATGAAGTTTGAATACTTTAGGGATAAGCTTGGTGTTCTCTATATCGAGGTTCCTTCCAAGGGGAAGTGATGAGTCCATGCAGTGCAATTCTAACATGGTGGTAGGCTAGGCCTCCCATGGTTAGATGTAAGTACAGTGCCATTCTGACATGGTGGTAGGATGGACCTTCCATGGTCAGATGTAAGTGCAGAGCCATTCTGACATGGTGGTAGTTTGGGCCTCTCATGGTCAAATGTAAGTGCAGAGCCATCCTGACATGGTAGTAGGATGGGCCTCCCATTGACAGATATAAGTGCAGATCCTTTTTGACTAGGTCAAATGTAAGTGCAGATCCTTTCTGACTGGGTCAGATGTAAGTGTAGAGCCTTTCTGACATGGTCAAATATAAGTGTTGGATGAGCCTTTCAGACATGATGAGGTCAAATGTGAGTGTTGAGCCTTTCTGACATGATGAGGTTAGATGTGAGTGTTGGGCCTTTCTGACGTTATGTGGTCAGATGTGAGTGTTGGACAAGCCTTTCTGACATGATGAGTTCGAATGTGAGTGTTGGGCCTTTCGGACATGATGAGGTCAAATGTGAGTGTTGGGTATGCCTTTATGACATGGTGATGGATGTGTTCCTCCCATGGTCAGATATAAGTGTTGGGAGGGACTTTCTGACTAGGTCAGATATAAGTGTTGAAGAAGATGAATACCTACCTAGAGGTAAGGTCTACAACCAGCATGAAAAATGGTTGGATCTGTAGAACTTCCTGTGAAGAGTAGAATTGAGAGATAGCACCATTTTATCGAGATAGCGGAAGTAGTGATGATGATGATCCAATGATGATCCAGCTTTGATGATGATCCAATGATGATCCAGTGATGATCCAAATTTGATGATGATCCAGTGATGATCCAGCTTTGATGACGATCCAATAATGATCCATATTTGATGATGATCCAGAGAAGAAGACTTGTGCTGATGAATTGTGTCAAGAGAATACCTTCCCAGTGAAGAGGGAGTGTTCATGTACTTGTAAGTTCAGACTGTATTCACTTGTATTTCTTTATACTCCGATGTTCCTATCGGGAGACTTACTAAAACTCATGAGGAAGTTCCCTCCATTGTAAGTCGGGTCATTAGTACCCTAGTTGTGGTTACTTGAGCCTACATAACAGAGTCAAATGTTAAGTACACAAAAGAATATAAATAGAGAGTGAGCCTCTCTATTTATCATAGTCACTCACACTCAGTTGTAGCGCATAACTGAGAGAGAGAAGAAGTTGAGACATGAGAGAGAGAGAGAGACAACTACTATCGGGAGATCATCTTTGTATCTTTGGGTTTTACTTTTGGATCTCATTATATCTTTAAGGAAGTTGCGGGGTTTTATCCTTTATGGTTTCCCCAAGGAAAATATTTGTGTTCATTGTCTATTGTGATTGATTTTTGTGCTTGTTATTCTCTCATATAAGATCCTAAGATAATATAGCTTAAATGATTAAAATATAACAATTAAACCACCCAAAAAATTCTATATAGGGCTCAATAGATGAGATCTAGGGAGGCACAAATTTTTATGAAAGTATATCTTCAAAATTTGAACTTTTGCAGAAACCCTAATTTCTTTCGAAGGGAGAGGAGAGAGAGTTTCACCTTGTGAAATTTGTTCTATTCAGTCTATATCTGATACCATGTTAAGATTTCATATTCTTAGCTAGATATCATAGTTTTTAATCCAAATTCACAACAGTAGCATATGCAGAATCACTGAAAGAAACACAATCACAAGATAGACACGGATTATCCTAGGAAACCCTCAAGGGGAAGAAAACCCAACAAAACTTCCTATGTATAAGATGTATAAAATAAAACCTCAAAACATGTATTCCTCCTTCTTGTTGATATGTCTCTCTCTTTCTCTCTCCTATGCTCTATACATAAGTGTGATTCTGTGTTCAAATGAGAAGCACGGCTACTCTATTTATACTCTTTTTGTCAATTAACTTTTAAACTAATCAAGTCGTCCCCACTAAACTGTCTGGGCTGACTTCACCTAGGAAATCACAAAACAATATTTTATTATATTCATTAGGGTACTATTGACCCCAATTACAATGGAGGCTTTACCCCGTGACTCTATGATGACCAATTACAATAATAACGTCTCCCTTAGGGTACATCAATAAAATAGATTTAGAATATCCTTTGAAGTTACAATATTTCAACATTTATATCCTTCCTTGTGGTGTCTTACAAGTGTTTTTAATCATCTTTAATCTGTAATTAATTGGGTTATACCTTTTACTATTGTCTAGTAATTAACCATAGTAGTAGGTCAATTCAATATAGAATTATTCTCAAAGGCCCATACTATCTTGTTTAAGAATAATTTTGTAGAAAATTCTAAGATAATAGTATGTTGATTTAAGATACCATATGAAAAGAAGATGATATAGCTAATTTTCATCGTGTTTTCTTTTTAAACAATCAAATAAAAGTAGTGGACTACATTAACTCTTAACCCTTGTAAAAGTTGCTAGCTACAATAGCTAGTGTTTCTTGCTAGAATTACAGTTGCAATATTATTAGTAGTCACATATTTTCTTGCATGTCTCTATGAATACTAAGTGTTTTTACATAGTGTCATGATATATTTCTTCTTGACATATTTTTTTCTATATGTCATTGTGACCCTCATGTCTATACATGTCTATACCAAGAAAGTGGGAAATACACCAAGTTTTCTTTTTATGGATATGAAATTTAATGTTATATTGTGTTGGGTCATTTGGGAATTCTAATGGTGGGCCCATGGTGTGGGAGTTGGTTATGCATGTTTCTCATTATGGCTTGTAACTTAATGTAACATTTCTTTAGTTTGGTGGAATCATGGAATGGATGGTTGCCATAGAGATTTACTTTCAAAATTGTTAAGAAACCATCATGTTTGGGGCATGGTGGCATGGCTTGTTGACATGATGGAAAGTGTGTCTCAAAGCACATCCTCTTTAGTGCAACATCCTCTTGAGTCGCAACATCTTCTTCATAATACACAAGGGAACAATAAATAACTAGATATGTCAAGAAACTAACTTCATTTCACATTCTTGAAAAATGATTTGCAATACCGTTATCTTTATAATAATTTTTTTTTAATAAACATACATCATCTCTATTAAGACAAGAAATTTGACTGAAATCATTGCTATAGCGATGGATAAGACTTGGTCATTGATTTTCTAGGAAACAATATTTCATGGCTATAGTGACGATGATTTGTTTCTATTGTGACAATGAAATGTCGATATAGCGATGAATATAGTTTTTAAAGTATTGTTCACTCATGCCAGATGTCATCTCTTTTCTATCAACATAGCAATGCAACGATAAAAGGGTGGATAAAATGACTAGAATTTTGCCATGAAATTTTGAGCTTGTGTTCATTGCTATAGCAACACACATGCATTGCTATAGCAACGATTTGCGGTGGGAAAAAAGTTCACATCTACTAGTGGTTTTCAGCTCCAAGAGAGGTCCACTAGAATGCAATGAGAATACGAGAAATATTTCATTTACTCCTTAAATTCTTGGTAAATAGAATATAAGAGAAAAGACATTTCTTAGGTTTATTTAAAATTTTTTAGGACATTAATTACTAATATTCATTATTTCCATGCTTGTAACCCTTATCTTATCTATTTGCAGGTATTTATCTCATTGATTACAATGCCAATAAAATGGGTTTAGGCTCGAGGTAAATATTTCTACTCATAATTTAAAGCATTACTGTGTATATCAGTTTATTGTTAAGTTTAAATCCCTTTATAAAAATCCTAACCCTCTATTTCTCTTTCATTTACATTTTGCTCGCATGGAAAACGTGTTGGAATCCACTCCAACTCCCTTCAGTAACATTGTACCAAGTATGCACCTATTAGTTTGAAGGTTGATGTTAAGTTGGAGGTCGATCTTCGACCTAAACGGGTTTCAACCCTTCTAGTTAGATGGTAAATAAAGGAAATTCAAATTTGGAATTCATTTTGTTGACCCCACAAGGATCTTTTAGGGAATGAGGGTTCTCTGGAAGTTATTTTTGGTAAAATTCAGGAGAGGGAGCATGAAGTTCTGTGTCTAGTCTAGATAGTTCTATATTTTTTTTCATATTGTTTTTTATTTGTTAAAGGATTAGAGTCCAATATTGTATGAATTGAATATTTGCAACCTTCACTGCGTCAAATTATGCATTGTCTTTTTCAAATTAAACATTGTAATTTTACCTGAAGATTTGTTTCTAGATTTGGAATGTAACTTAATTAAAATATTAATAAAACATGGCATGAATTATTGGTATGGCCAGTTGCCTTTTATTTCTTACCATTCTTTTACTGTATTTTGTGCAAGAGATTCATAAATGTGTAATTCCTTTAAAATACATTAGTTTTGTGATAGATATCAAATATGTTAATGTTCAAGATTCATTGGATGGTGGGGTTTTGGTTATGGTCCCTAATTCCATCCAAAGAAAGGATAGGGATGCAAAAAATAATTTTGTTTAGAAATTTTTTCTTGCCCCTCAGGAGAAAGGTTACTATGTCCTAAATGACATTTTTAGATTCTCCAAGGATGATTCCTATATAGAAAAACAATTTGATCTTGTGATAAATGGTGATCATGAATCCCATTCGAAATCTGCTTCTCTTCCTGAGCCAAGTATATTTTATTCTCATTTTTCCAAGACCTTATTTAATCTTAGTAGCATTATTTCCTCCTTGTCCTATTATGATGGTTTAATGTTAGTAGAATTATTATCAACCCATTATGTTTCATTAACTAATCTTGTTTATCCAATGACATTAATATAGTATTGTGATTCTCATATTATAGTACTAGAATCAGCATCCCCTGCCACTGCTGAAATGAAAAGAGAGTGTACAACTACTTCTCATGATGAACATGGAACTATTATTGAGGAATGTTATCTTTTTTATTAGAATGAAACACCCATCATTGAAGATAAATTCGATGAAATCCCAATTGAAGCTTCAATGGTAGCATCTTTAGTTGTAACAACTTCTGAAGTCGCTTCATCTCTTACTCGAGTTGAAGAACCTCTAGGGGATTCTCCCAATCACACTTATGCCTCCATTGTAAGTGTAGGAATTAATATCGATTTTCTCTTATTATTTAAGTTCCATTTATTCTACTATAATTAATTTATTTGATCATAATAAGTATGTAGTGTTTTAGAGATTCTAACTTTTGAATATTTCAAATCATGAAAAACCAATATCTAAATTCAAATCTCTAGGTTCCTAGGGGGGGCTTCTTCCACTACCATAAGAATTGAACGCTTATTTTCAAGGTATCCTAGGAAATTATAGAAAATATTAATAGTGGTTGGTGGGAATATTTAAATTGTTTGGTGGGAAATTACATATTATAAGTTTCACAGTGGATCTAGAATTAATGTAATCCTCACTTAGAATCATAGCATAGATTAGAATAAAATTAAGAAGAAGAGTGAGACTCAAGGAGATCAATTCAGTTCAGTTAATTGAACACTCCTTTCAATGGCTCTTCTTGGAACTGAACACTCCTTTCAATGAAGGCTTTGTTTGTGCTCAAATTGATCAGCTTGTACCCTTTTGAATCTTCAGACTACCCAACAAATAGACACTCTTGGCTTTGGGGCTGCAAATCCTTTCTCTTTTCTGTTGGAATTCTGGCCCAAGCCTTTGAGCCAAAAATCCTGAAATGGGTCACATCTGGCTTGTGCCCACTCCAAGCTTCGAAAGGAGTCATACCATCAAGATGTTTATGATGCACCCTATTCTAGATATAGGATGCATAGTTTATAGCCTTGGCCCAAAAATTTGGTGGCAAATTCTTAGCCTCCATCATTCAAGTTGCCATCTCCTTCACTGATATGTTCTTTCTCTCAGCAACAAAATTTTTTTGTGGTGTGTAAGGGATTGAATGTTGCATCTGAATACCTACATATTCACAATATTGAATGAACTCAAACTTGACATACTCACCACCATTGTCAGATATGAGGATCTTGATTTTCCTCCCAGACTGGTTTTCAACCAAAGCCTTGAAGACTTTGAAGAGGCCAAAAACTTCAGACTTATGCTTCAGGAAGTAAATGCAACAAAACCTAGAAAATTCATCTATGAAGGTCAATGCATATTTGGCTTGAATCATTGAAATATGAGGAACTGGACCAGAAACATCACTGTGGATCAACTCAATAGGTGCAAAGGTTCTCTCATGACTAGCTCTCTCAAATTTATGTCCTGAGTGTTTTCCTCGGATACAACCTTGACATACTCCCTTGGAAAATTTAATCTTTGGTAACCCTATGACCATTTATTTTTCACTTAGATCAGAAAGATACTTATACTTAAGATAGCCAAATATTTCATGCCAAATCTTGCTTGCCTCATTAGCATAAATCAGAAGAGCAGAGGAGTTTGAGTAGGGCAGAAAATGTGCAAACATGTATACCTTCGAAGTGTGATCTACAACTCCTTTTGCAATGAATTTACCATTCGAGATCTCTGTGATCTCAAAACCATAAGGGGAGAATATGACCTTGTTTGGAGACCCTGTGTGGGTCATCTAATACACTGACAAAAGGTTAGAGGCAAGACCTAGAACATACAATACATTACTAAACTTACCATTGTCAAGATAAATCCTTCCTTTGCCCAAACTGTCAATGAGAGAGTCATCTCCCAGCACTATTGGTGGACCTTTCGACATGTCAAGAGAGGAGAATGCCTCCTTGGTCGAAACCATATGTCTTGAAGCTCCAGAGTCTATGATGAAGCTAGGTGAGCTTGATGTGCTATCAACCAATGCATGTACTCTCTCTTTTTCCTCTGAATTTGACCCCCCTTCCCTCTTCTTTGAGCAATCAGGAAGGGAGATGTTATTCTTCTCCAATAGTTGGGTCAACATGTCATTTTGCTTCTTCACATAGGAGCTTTCAGGATGATATCCCCTACTACACTATGTGCACTTCCTCATTTCTCCTTTGTTCTTCTTCTTTTGGGAGTTCTTCTTGGAGCCTTGGGTTTCCTCTTGAGACTTGTTCTTGTCTCTATTTTGCTCAGGTGGATTCCCATCTTTCTTCTTGCCTTTTGAATCCACCCTTGAATCTCCAACAACCAAAGCTTGGTCTTTGGAAGGTTTGATGGTGCCCATCATCACCAGTTTATCTTGTTCTTGTGTGAGGGATTCCATGAACTATGCAAGCTTAGGCATCTTCCAGGATCGAGCTATCAACTTGGTGGCATGAAAGGTAAAACAAAACACTGAATATTCAATGCCAAGATTCGAGAGTATGGCCAAAACTAGCTGCTCTTCCTTCTTTTCAATTCCACACTATTTTAGCCGCAAAACAAGGGCTTAAACTTAGAAAAGTAGAGTTGCAGGGATTTGAATCTACTGGGACTCAAAGAGATCAATTAATTCTTGATTTGATGTCCTCTAATCTCATATGTCTTACCAAAAAGTTCTACAAGCTTCTCCCATACTTCATTAGGTGATGTCAATCCATCAAGATGGAAGAGGAGGTCTCTGGATATGCTCAGACACAGAAGACCATAGGATTTATCCCTCATGTTGTGCCATTTAATTTTCTCTGCAGCTGCATTGGGCTCTACCTCAGTTTCCATAGTCACCCTATAGAGACCCTTCACTCTCAACAATATCTCCATCTCTGCTTTCCATTCAAATAAATTAAATGGAGTCAAGATGATCTTCTAAGATTGATCCATAGCTCTGAACTGTGCCCTCTAACCAGTAGAATGCTCCCAGTCAAGATGTTGAACCTAAAATAGCAATATGGAAGGAGATAAATCGATCTACAAATGCTCTGATACCATGTGTAAATTGAACCCAAGTGATAGAACATTTGCACTCACAAAATTGCTAATCAAACATGCAAATTTACACACAAAGGAGACTGAAATTGGAGCATAACACTAATCTGTTTTTAATAAGTGTAAAATATCCAACCTTATGAATTCATAGGCTACTACAATATATAATTACATGAGATATTCGAATGCATAAGGATGCCATTCGAAATAGTCAAAAGCAGGCTTACTAAATCTAGGCAAATCCCCCATATGTGCATAAAGCAGTTTCCAAATCTACCTAGAGGCCCACGAATTGGAAAACTAAAGTAGGAAAGCTAATAGGTGATGGAAAGACAACTCATAAATGATTTTATTAGGAGAAAATAATGTAGGATGATGAGGGAAAAAAACAAGTCAACTACACCTTGTCTTACTTTCCCTTTTGCCTCAAATATCAATAAATCAGGCAATTTAGCAGAAAACGCATATATGCGCTAGGGAGGATCTAGAATAAATAAGAACTACTAAATATGGTTTCTAGGAGGTTTCCCAAGTGCTCTATGACTCATTTTTAGCAATTTTGACTTCTAGGACATGTGGAAGACAACTTGCATAGAGTGGAATATTGAAAACTAGGAAAATAAGACAAAAATGGATTAATTAATGTCTGAGGTAGCTAACTATGGGTTGATTATTCTAAAACCCCCCATTAATACTAACTTATGAGTAGATATCAAAAAACTATATGGCCTAGCAACAAGGCTTAGTCGCCCTTTACATACTGCTTGCCCATTTAACCAAGGAAAGAGGCAAAAACCCAGTGGGAAAATCCTCCCTTAAAGATGGACAGTAAAACAAAATTTGAAAATATCAATCACTACTAGGATTTTTGTCACCTACCCAATCACAATCAGTAAACCCAATCAAAACAAGATCATATTTAGCTTTGTAGAAGATCCCATGAGTTCTTGTTCCCTGAACAAAGTTAAGGATCCTTTTGGCTACTCTCCAATGCATCTCATGAGGTTGATCCATGTATCCTGAGGCCACACTTACTGCATAAGAAATACCAGTTCGAGTGTGTGTAAGGTACACCAAACACCCAATCAATTTCCTATACAGTGTATTATTACCATAGGAGAAGAACCTACTTCTTCAAGCTTAACTCCTAAAAGGAAGGGAGTCTTGTTTGGCTTGCAATATTTCATGTTGAACTTGTTCAACAAATATAAAGCATACTTGGACTGATGTACTTTTATTCCATGTTGGGATTGAGCAATTTCAAGACCCAAGAATTGGCTCAACAACCCCAAATCAGTCATAGAAAATGCATGGTTCATTACATCCTTCAAAGAGGCAATTTCTTTCTTTGAACTTCCTGTAATCAGAAGGTCATCCACATACAAGACAATAATCATCAAATAACCATGAATCAGCTTCAAATAAACATTAGGATCATACTTGCATCGAACAAAACTCAATGACAGTTGAAATCCAACAATCTTGGCATACCAAGCCCTGGGGGCTTGCTTAAGCCCATACAATGATTTCTTTAGCCTGCACACAAAATATGGATTAGTAACAAAACCTTGAGGCTGATACATGTAAATCTCTTCAGTAAGATATCCATTCAGGAAAGCACACTTCACATCCATGTGATGTACCTCCCACTGCTTCGAAGCTGCAATGGCTAAGGCTAGCCTTATGGAGTTCATCTTTGCCACTGGTGCAAAGGTCTCATTGTAGTCAATACAATGTACCTATGAGTATCCCTTGGCTACCAATATTGCCTTATATTTCAAAGGTGAACCATCAGCAGCAAATTTAGTTTTGAAAACCCACTTACATTGAACTAGCTTCCTCCCTGGGGGAAGATCAACTAGTTCCCAAGTGTTGTTCTTCTGGAGTGAGCTGAATTCTTATTTCATGGATGTTTTCCATATTGGATCATGTGCTGCATATTAATATTTCCGTGGGTCTGATTCAACCATCAGATAGCATTTATCTGCAAACAAAGGGTCTTTCATACATAGGGCACTCTCAAACTGAGATCTAGTTCTCCTAGGATCACTACGATTTCCAGCTGGTTCCCCAGCTGCATGAATGGTATTTTCTACCCATTTTGGTCTTGTATGAATGTCAGGATCTGCAATTAAATCATCAATGTCAGACATATCAGAATCATAAAACTCATTTATCTCTTCACTTACATTCAATGGTTCTGGTGGTGAAGAAGACTCTCCAACTTCAACTGCTGCTAAAGGCTCTTCTTGGAACTGAACACTCCTTTCAATGATGTATTTGTTTGTGCTCAAATTTATCAGCTTGTACCCTTTTGAATCTTTAGAGTACCCAACAAATAGACACTCTTGTCTTTGGGGCTGCAAAGCCTTTCTCTTTTAAATTGGAATTCTGGCCCAAGCCTTTGAGCCAAAAATATTGAAATGGGTCACATCTGGCTTCTGCCCACTCCAAGCTTCGAAAGGAGTCATACCATCAAGATATTTATGAGGCACCATATCCTAGATATAGGATGCACATTCTATAGCCTCAGCCCAAAACTTTGGTGGCAAAGTCTTAGCCTCCATCATACAGGTTGCCATTTGCTTCAGTGATCTGTTCTTTCTCTCAGCAACACCATTTTGTTGTGGTGTGTAAGGGATTGAATGCTGCATCTGAATACCTACATCTTCACAATATTGAATGAACTCAGAATTGACATACTCACCACCATTGTCATATCTGAGGATATTGAGTTTCCTCCCAGACTGGTTTTCAACCAAATCCTTAAAGAGTTTGAAGAGGCCAAAAAATTCAGACTTATGCTTCAGGAAGTAAACCCAACAATACCTGGAAAAGTCATCTATGTAGGTCAATGCATATTTGTCTTGACTCATTGACATATGAGGAAATGGACCAGAAAGATCACTGTGGATCAACTCAAGAGGTGCAGAGGTTCTCTCATGACTAGCTCTCTCAAATTTATGCTCTAGGTGTTTTCCTAAGATACAACCTTGACAGACTCCCTTGGAAAATTTAGTCTTTGGTAACCCTATGACCATTTCTTTTTCACTTAGATCAGAAATATACTAATAGTTAATATGGTCAAATCTTTCATGCCAAAGCTTGCTTTCCTCATTAGCATGAATCAGAAGAGCAGAGGGTTTTGAGTAGGGCAGAAAATGTGAAAACATGTATACCTTCGAAGTGTGATCTACAACTCCTTTTGCAATGACTTTACCATTCGAGATCTCTGTGATCTCAACATCATCAGGGGAGAATATGACCTTCTTTAGAGACCCTATGTGGGTCATCTAATACACTGACAAGAGGTTAGAGGCAAGACCTGGAACATACAATACATTATTGAACTTACCATGGTCAAGATAAATCCTTCCTTTGCCCAAACTGCCAGTGAGAGAGTCATCTCCTAGCACTATTGGTGGACCTTTCGACATGTCAAGAGAGGAGAATGCCTCCTTGGTCGAAACCATATGTCTTGAAGCTCCAGAGTCTATGATGAATCTAGGTGAGCTTGATGTGCCAGCATCCAATGCATGTGTTCTCTCTCTGTCCTCTAAATTTGATCCTCCTTCCCTCTTCTTTGAGCAATTAGGAAGGGAGATGTTATTCTTCTCTGGGATTTGGGTCAACATGTCAATTTGATTCTTCATGCAGGAGATTTCATGATGATAGCCCTTACTACAGTATGCGCACTTGCTCATTTCTCCTTTGTTCTTCTTCTTCTAGGAGTTCTTCTTGGAGCCTTGGGGATCCTCTTGAGACTTGTTCTTGTCTCTCTTTTTCTCAGGTGGCTTCTTATGTTTCTTCTTTCCTTTTGAATCCACCCTCGAATCTCCAACAACCAAAGCTTGGTCTTTGGAAGGTTTGATGGTGCCCATCATCACCAGTTTATCTTATTCTTGTGTGAGGGATTCCATGAACTCTGTAAGCTTAGGCATCTTCCAGGCTCAAGCTGTCAACTTGGTGGCATGGAAGGTCAAAAAAAACACTAAATATTCAGGGCCAAGCTTCGAGAGTATGTCCAAAACTAGCTGCTCTTCCTTCTTTTCAATTCCACATTGTTTTAGCTGCAAAACAAGGGCTTTAAACTTGGAAAAGTAGAGTTGTAGGGATTCGAAGCTATTGGGACTCAAAGAGATAAATTCATTCTATATTTGATGTCCTCTCATCTCATATTTCTTACCAAAAAGTTCTACAAGCTTCTCCCATACTTCATTAGGTGATGTCAATCAATCAATATGGAAGATGAGGTCTCTGGATATGCTCAGACACAGAAGACCATAGGCCTCATCCCTCCTATTGTGCCATTTAATTTTCTCTGCAACTGCATTGGGATATACCTTAGTTTCCATAGTCACCCTATAGAGACCCTTCTCTCTCAATAGTATCTCCATCTCTGCTTTCCATTCAAAGAAATTAGATGGAGTCAAGATGATCTTCTAAGATTGATCCATAGCTCTGAACTGTGCCCTTCAACCAAAAGAATGCTCCCAGTCAAGATGTAAAACCTGAAATAGCAATATGGAAGGAGATAAATTTATCAACAAAGGCTCTAATACCATGTGGAAATTGAACCCAATTCATAGAACAATTTCACTCACAAAATTGCTAATCAAACATGCAAATTTACACACAAAGGAGACTGAAATTGGAGCATAACATTAATCTATTTTTAATAAGTGTACAATATCCAACCTTATGAATTCATAGGATGCTGCAATATATAATTACATGAGATATTTGAATGCATAAGGATGCCATTCAAAATAGTCAAAATCAAGCTTACTAAATCTAGTCAAATGCCCCATAGGTGCATAAAGCAGTTTCCAAATCTACCTAGAGGATCACGAATTGGAAAAGTCAAGTAGGAAAGATAATAGGTGATGGAAAGACAACTCATAGATGCTTTTATTAGGAGAAAATAATGGAGGATGATGAGGGAAAAAAACAAGTCCTCTACACCTAGTCTTACTTTCCCTTTTGCCTCAAATATCAATAAAGCAGGCAACTTAGCAGAAAAAGTAGATATGTGCTAGGGAGGATCTGGAATAAATAAAAACTACTAAATATGGTTTCAAGGAGGTTTCCCAAGAACTCCATGACTCATTTTTATCAAGTTTGACTTCTAGGACATGTCGAAGACAACTTGCATAGAGTGGAATATTGGAAGCTAGGCAAATAAGACAAAAATGGATTAATTAATGTCTAAGGTAGCTAACTATGGGTTGATTATTCTAAAAGAGGGTTCAAAGTAGGACCACATATCTATGATGTACCAGGAATTTTCAACATGCAAATTCAAGATAATTGACGAATGGTCGACTCATGCTAAATACTTCCTTCAAACAATAGCATGACACAGATGGAGACACTTAGGAAGCATAAACTCAATGTGTAAATTGGGACAACTTTGTGACATATGAGGCATCAAGGGAAGCTCCATAGTGATTAGAAGCTTAACCAGTCAGTGGATAAATATTTGAATAACAATTACAACTCCTAAGGTCATACTAGAAACCCATGCCATGATAAATGGACTCATAAAATATGCTATGTTCAAAGGAGACACGATAAATACTAGTATAATAAAATATCATTTCTCATCCGACTTTTTAAGTTTTTTGGTCTTTTCATATTATAAAGATTGAAAAAGAATAAAATGTCCGTATATTATACTAAAGAGGAAACGAGTGTCATGTGCAAGAAAACTAGTTCCAAGCAGTGGAACATACCTATGCTCAATGTAAGGAAGCACATGTAGGATAAGGACACTTGAGGAAACATTTTCTCTCAGATGAGCGGTGATCAAGATGCAAAGGATAAATATGAGGCTCTACTTGGATAGATTTTGGACAAGTTCGAACAATATGGATTATAAAAGTGAAGCAAAGAGATGACATTAAGATCAATAAGGCAAGCGAATGCATGCAATTCATTTAAAACTTGATATAAAGTGGGGGTCCTTGAGGGAAATAGACAACATTCAATAGTTTAGAAAGAACATGAGGTTTCCATTCAAAGTCATGGAGGGACTACAAGGGAATCATGGACCTAAGGAGGGTGCTCAACATGGGAACCATATGGAAAAATGGGTTCTAACTAGGGTACCCATTATCGGAAAATATCTACCGCTTATGTAATGACACTTCTAGTAGCAGCGGGATGGTTCCATGTCATTAATAAGTGGGTTTGTACCTATGTTTAATGTGACATAGTCATGGGATAATGAAAAATTTCACATGGTGTATGATCCTATCCTATATGTCAATTCATATTTATACCTATCATGGGCATGAATAAGCTAGGAAATGGTCAAAATCCACTAAGGCTCAACAGAAACTGCATAAAAATGGGACCTTGCACAACAATATTAGTCCAAACTAGTTATAAATAACCAATAGAGGGTAAAAACTATAGGAAAGTGGGTAAACAATTTTAATAAATAGTAAAAATTGACCATTTACCATACCATTTGATATTTTACCCCTTATAGTGATTTTGGAGCTCTTTGGACCCTCAACTTCAAAGGTGGATTCTGGGAGCTACGGGCCATGAAATCGATAATATTCAAGACCAGGTGATTTCCCATTCTCTTTCAATTCATTAATTTCATTTGAATTTTTCATGGTGAATTTGGAAGTTTTTAGCCATTAAAATTTTGTTTCTCGTCCCAAAGGGGTGACAAGTTATCGAGTTGTGTATAGGGTCAGATATACGTGGGAAAAGTGAAGCCTACCTACATGGCCATACTCTTTTCAACATTTTTACCTGTGTATAACATTGTGGATGTTTTTTTTAAGTCAAAAACCTCACAAAATATATTCTCCTTTGTAAGATGGTGATTCAATGGAGGGAGAGAGAGCATGAAGACGTTGATAGAGTTGTGCATGGTGATTTAATAACCCAAAAAGCACTACAAATATTTGGGATCTACAATTTTTGGGACCTTGGAAGCCTGAGGACCCAACCAAGACTACTAGAAATGATTGTAAAGTACCTGGATCTAGAAACAAAGGCATTCATACTAGATGGGATGCCATTAAGAGTCAAGGTGGAAGACATTTTTTTATTACTGGAATATCCCATCAAGGCGAGGTTGTAAAACTTAGGGCTCATGGAGTAGGAAGAGGTATGAGTATTGATGACTACATAGTTGTATATTGTGTTCCCAACATTGAAAAGTTGGAAATTCAAGTTCCAATAAACATGATCCAGAGCCTTAGTCTTAAAGTGATCATTCAAGTTCTTGCTAGAATAATAGGATTGGAATCATTACATTAAGAATCATGACCTCTCATGTTCTATGCGGAAGAATGTATGAGGTTCATTATATATGACTAGAGAACTTCCTTGTTGGGTAGCATGAAACATCATTTGACGGACTGCAAGCTACGTCAGACCAAGAATTTCGAGTTCACTAGTATTCTATGCACTTTATTCTTCTAGATGGTACAGAGACTTAGTCTTAGAGTTGTGGTCCCTCCTCAAAGTCTACAGGATCCATCCTAGACTCGCTAGAATAAGGTGATGTGTAGGTTAGGAGGAGGTAGAGAACCTTCCCCATTCACATATGATTTTTTCCATTGGTGGTGGCGACAGATCATGGCCATAGATGACTATCCCTATGCATGGATCAAATTCCAAGGAGACCGAGATATCCCACTACCACCAGGGTCCACATTCAGAGACATCAGTAAGATCTATTTGTGTTTTTGGAATATTTTGTTTTTTTTTTGTATTTTTGATGTAAATAAATCAAAAACATGTTTTTGGTTGTATCATGTACTGACATTAGGCTTTTTTGTGTAGACATGGTTCCAAAATGATCGAATGGTTTTCCACAGAACCAACATAGGAGTAGAGTATATTATATGATCAACATTGATTCCAAGAAAACACAACAGAACTTACATGGAAACTTGACTCGTATGACACACAGGATCCCCATGGTAGAGGTTGAGGACCTTTCTGAAGCGATGTAGAGACATGTAGTTGAGGTACCTCGTCCATGGGTTAGATTATTCCAGCATTTGGAAAATGTTGTAGTGTGTTATCATGATCATCATCTAGGACCATAGGCATAGATATTGGGATATAATTTTGTGTATTGACCATGTATATTTTGAGGGCTTAAAGCCCATTTTGTACTATGACACCATTTTTTGGAGCTCCTATTGATAAATAAAAACTTATAGCTACTGGTTTGATATATACACATGTGTCTAAATACGAATGTGAATTTTTTATGTACATGCTTCTTTAATTATGTGGAAAATTCCAACCTGAAATGTAATTTGCATATGAATCAACAACTTGATTATAACGTCTAGGTATATGAATGTATGTAATGTAATCAAACAGTGATTCCAATAATATTACCCTTAATATTCTTCTCAACAATGTAGGATCTATGATAAGGTATAGGCCATTCGATTGTGACACATTCAACTGTGAATCCAAGCAAACCTCTAGAGATCGAATACCATTTGAGATGGAATCATGTAATACTTCAATACTGCACTATACTCAACCACAATATTCAAGGATGGTTGAAGGCATACTTCTCCTTAAGACACAAGGTGACCCTCGGGTACATAAATAACCTAAGCAACAAAAGTTAAATTCCATGTATGGTAGTTGGCACCATCCTCAAATCCTAAGTATATTGAAGACTCCGTCGACGTCTTCCAAATAATAGGAAGCATGTCAACAAACCGGCAACACTACAAGGAAACCAAAAAATATGTAAAACCATACGATAGTATACAAGGTACCATCCCAAGCTGGAAAATAAAGCGTAGTACTTCTTAAGGTAGATCCCATTTCTAAGTTCTTCTAGGGTGTTCCCTTCGTAATCCTCTAACTCATAAGACCATTTTTCTAGGACATGCCTCACAATGTAAGGACCATGCAACATAGCATTAAAATTTACTTCCCCCAATGATTCTCTCACTTGATCATATAAAAGAACTAATTCACCTTCATTATAATGATGGGGACAGATAGAATTGTCATACTAGGCCTTGACACGACTCTTATTCACTTCTAATCCCACCATGTCCTCTCAAAGTTTGTCATCAAGGTTCTCCAAGTGGACTAATAGTTCTTCCAAATCAGAGGTGTCAACTAATATCTCTATGGTTATTTTCAAGGAAGGGATCTCGCATTCAACCGGTAAACCGAATCCACTACATGAGCCATTTGATATGGTGAAAAACCCATGTAATTCTTAACCGCGGTCTGGTAATCCCACAGAACAGGGTACAACATGACATGCCAATTTTTTTTATTTGTCTAATGGTTTTTTGCAAAATGACCTTAAGAGATTTGTTAACAACCTTGACCTAGTCATTCACTTGGGGGTAATAAGAAGAATAATGTTCTTTATTAAACCCCAACTTTAAATATAATTCCACTATCATCTTATTCTAGAAGTGACTACCATGATCAATGATAATCTCCTTCGAGATCCCATACTGGGTGATGATCTAATTGAACACGAAGTGAGCGTTCATCTAGTCATCGGATTTGATTGTAGTCATAGCCTCTTCCCATTTCATGAAATAATATATGGAAATAATAATATGATGGTGCCCCCCAGCTGACGTTGGGTCACAGCCCATATAATCCACCCCCCACTTTGTGAAGGGACCAACGACAATAATAGGGTGTAACAGGGCAGGACGCGAGTGCATGCTCTAAGAGAACATATGGCAAGGGTGACATATGTTGAACACATTAACACAATATTTAAAGATAAAAAACCAATAATAACCTTCGCTCAAAATATTTTGAGTTGTAGCAAGCTCTGATAAATGACCAGCACATGCCCCACCGTGGCATTCATTAACCATGACCTCAGCCTCCTCATTATTCAAACAATGATGCAATATAGAGTCCACCTGATGACGATACAAAGTGTCACTAATGATGAGGTATTTCTTATAATTATGAGGTAAGAATCATCTCTCATCCCTCGAGATATGTGGAGGGACCTTCATAGTCTAGGATAAATGATGATATCACCATACCAAGGGTCCGTAGACGAGATGAGGAAAATATGCTCATAAACAAATGAGTCTTCATGAATTGTGTCCTCATCCAACCTATGGAGATATGACATTAGATTAGTGAAGAACAAAGGTTAAATTCTTGTAATTTGAAAATCCATTTATTATATCTTCCCCCTATCATTTGCCTGGTCATGATGAACTGAAATGGATTGATATGAGCTATGACCGTGGCCTGGAGAAGTAAGATGTAATGTATCAATCGTTGAACTCCATGAACAGTCACTGGGGCCAATTTCTCAACATGAGTATATAAAAAAATTTCATCAATGAGATTCCAACTAAGATAATAAATCTTGTGCTCATGGAGCTCGTCATCCTCTTGAACTAGAACCATACTAATCGTTTCTTGAAACGTGGTCACATGCAACAACGAATATCTATGATAGTATGGTGGACTAAGTAGAGGGGTTAATGCCAAGGATTTCTTAAGAGCATCAAAGGAGTCTTGGGCTCAATCATCCCATAGGAATGGAGTATCCTTCTTCAATAATCCCATAAAACCCTTGGTCAAATTGGCATAATTCATGACAAACCGATGCAATAAATTAGTCATCCCTTGGATACTTTGAAGTTGTCTAATTGTGGTCAGGGGTGGAAACCAAAGTATTTCCTCAACCTTCAAAGGATCAACCCTAATCCCCTCCTTTGATACAATGAATCCTAATAATCGACCAGTCCTAACACAAAATATGCACTTTTGGGGGTTCAAACAAATTTAATAACAGTGGAATCTTTCAAATACCAAATGAATATGTGTTGGATGATCCACTCTAACACGAGAGTAAGAAGAGATGTTGTTGAGATACACTTCAATAATACGCTTAAGGTTGTGAAAGGAAAAGATCATTTCCTATTGGAAAGTAGCTCCAACATTTTTTCAGGTTGAAAAGAATTTTCTGGTATGCAAAAGTTCCCCAAGGACATATAAATGTGGTATTATGATGATATTTTGGTTTTATTTGGATTTGATTATATCCGGAAAATACATCCATAAATTAAAATACCTTGCATCCTACACACTCGTCCAAAATATGATCAATAAATGGAGTGGGGAATTTGTCTTTAAGACAAGTTTTATTCAGATCTCTAAAATCAGTACATACATGAATGGTCCCTTGCTTCTTACCCACAAGAATGGGATTGGATACCCATTCTGTTAAAGGAACCTTGGAGATGAAGCCAGACTTGAGAAACTTCTCTACCTCAACCTTGATGGAAGGTTCCTTACAAGTATTCATATCACGTAAACATTTTCAAATATCTTTAGCATTTGGATATGTTTGTATCTCATGTTCAACAATGCAGGGATCAATCCCTAAAATGTATTCATACAACCAAGTGAATATGTCACGAAATTCCTTAATTATGATGATTTCAATAAATGTTGATCGAAATTGTTGGTAATATATTGTTCTCCATGTTCCCTTCGACATATATACCATGATTTCCTAATGGGACCATGGGATGGCCAAATTTCTTGCTCAAGGTCGCCCGGAACTCATCATGCTCAATCTGCTTGAGCTTCAGAAGTAAGTAGGATCGATGGTGCATCTCCTCCTAGGGTTGTTCTGGACCGGTCATGTCCTCAATAATATATTTGTATGAAGGAAAAGTGTCGTCGAGGCAGTCATGTGAGCATGACAAAAAAACCACTCAAGCAGGCAACACCAAGCCATCCTCCTCTCCCATCTATGAAGGAAAAGGATCAGGGTCTGTAATGATATCGAATATGGCTTGGTAATAAGTCTGCACTGTAGACAATGAAATTTCTACACTGGTGGGTGTGGGACCTTCATCCAAATTAATCATATAAGGGAGAGTCCAAGGATCACTCAAATATGCGATACAAAACGAGACTAGAATCAAAGGTGATGGAACACCACCGGGCTTAGAATCAATTGCTAGAATCAATGCTGAAAAATTAAAGGTTCCCATAAAAAAAGGATACATTTTGACACAAATGTTCTTAGTTGTCGATTGAGAATTATCAATTACCAGCATAATGGGACCCAGATGCCAAGGAACCAGAATTATCAAACAACAATTGATTGATCGTCATAATTATATCTTCGTAGGGAAAAAACACACAGAAAATAATAACGACATGATCGCTTGAATGGAATAAATGTAGTTTTGACCCATTAACTAATTATAGTCAAGGGGCACATCAATGACCTCAACAACAACTAGAACTCTCTCCCCCCCGCATCTAGACCTAAAGGGAAGGAATAATGTCATGTGGTCTAAAGGAACATCCATCAAATGATGTCAGCATAGTCATGGATTTAGACAACATGGGAGATCCAAGGCCTTTCCAATAGGAAACATATATCACATAGATCACAGAACCTTCATAAAAAATTGTGCATTTAATGGTGTTGTTCTAACACTCCACATGGAATTGAAAATCCACATGGTAAAGCAAGTGAGGTTGGACATCTTGAGTCTTGAACCTGATGACACTAGGTTCATTCGGGTCAGTCGCTTCTAAAGAAACTAACAACGCTTTCCTCTATGAGGGACAAGTCTGAAGAACCTCTAAAGATGACATTGCACAAGGAGTCTAGCCCAAATCCTCAATGATAGAATATTGTTGGGAGGCTTAGGCATTTGGATTGTTCCCTGAATGCTTCAAGACCCCTTTCGCTACGTGTGGTATAGTCTCAGGCTTGTCAATCAGCAAATAAATATCCAGAGAGGATTTTTACCCATGGTTGGTTGCGACATACCATAATCACATGAACAGGTCACAAAATGAATGGATAACATTATATTGATACAACAATTACCAATTTTGGTTCCTTGAGGGTTTTTATTTCCACCAGCACCACTTCCAGTGGATGAAGTCTTAGAAGTGATGTTTTGATTATGTGGAAGTGGATCAGTCAC
This sequence comes from Pseudotsuga menziesii, assembly GCA_001517045.1. Taxonomy (NCBI): domain Eukaryota; kingdom Viridiplantae; phylum Streptophyta; class Pinopsida; order Pinales; family Pinaceae; genus Pseudotsuga; species Pseudotsuga menziesii. The sequence continues at coordinate 410,138 of LPNX010244650.1, forward strand.
CACAATTGGGCTCTATGCGATGAAATTTGAGGCCTCATAAATCCTAGGGCACAAGTGTGTAAGATGGTCTCCTCCACAAAGCTCACATGATAATTTGGCCTTATGTTTAGTCTTCTTGTCCCCCTCAACATTTTCGTCATTCTTGGCATAATTAACATTCTCCTTTTTATTCCCACCCTTATTAGTATTCTTCCCTTTTTTCCTATTTCATTAATTTTGTTGGTTACCCTTTTGGTTCAAAAATTGCATGTACATCCATTAATTGGGTGGAGGTGGAAAAATTCACCACATGTTCGGTCGCAGACAGGTTAAACAACAAATTTTGCATTTGATGTGTAACATGGTCCACAGCTTTCACACTTGAAGATCCAACAATGTCATCGACATGTGGACTGAGTTTAAACTTGGGGCCATGGTTTGATCCCGGTGCATCAGGTATAATATCATAAAGGATCTTAGACTGAGCATAAATAAGGTCTAAATGGTAAGCTCTAAAAATGGTGTGTTCCTCAATTTCCACTCCAAACGTCGAAACATCCTTCACGATATAAGGCAATAAGGATTTAAGGAACCATTCCAATAATAGTTATGATGGAATGTTGGCCTTAATCAATCACTTTTGTCTATGCCACTCTTGAATATGGTCGGAAATATGGGTGGCCTTGTCTTGTCAAAAGTTAGACAAGAGTTTAGTACTGACATCCTAGTCAACCAACAAATTGAATTTATTATGAAATACCATGTCCAAATCATTAAATGTCTGGTATATCCCCTAGGAATTGCTATATACCATTTCACGGTTGAACCTGTGAGGATGAATTGAAACATTCTCAATCAAACAGAATCATGATTCAACAAATTCAAAGAGCACCATATATGAAAAATTGTAACATGATCACTAGGATCCTCACCATTCTTACCTTAAAACTTTGTAACATCCAAAGGAATTTTCACAGAAACAGGAGGACATCCTGGATCGTAACACACTGGGTCATTCGTGAGTCTATATAGATCATGAAAGTTCAACATGGATAAAAATCAGATCCTACGTTATGAAATTTGATTCCATGCTCCTCAAAAATGTCGGTTATGATATGGTGGGTTCTAGTAAAGGCCATGACCTTAACCAATCTGATAGTAACCTACTTCCATATGACCCATGTAATGATGCACATGCATTTTCATATGGGGCATTCCTTGAGAAGGGGGGACCATATAACCAAAATTACCTATATAGTGTACTAGATGACCCCCATACATATGGGGAGGCACATAAACTCTAGACACAAGGACGCTAGATATAAGGGGAACCATATAACCAAAGGGATCATACCCTCCTAAGGGCCCACTTAAATTAAGGGGAATATTTTCCATGAAAAATGCATTCGAAGGGACAGGAATATAGGATGATGGGACAAATGATGGTATATAATTTTTGGACCCAACATCCACATATATTCCACACCCGAAAAAGGATTAACACTAATGTAAGGTACTGATAAAGAGGGTGCCCCCCTCCCAATAGATGGAGTAGAAGGAGGAATGTGACCACCTCCAAATTGATATGTAGTGTAAGGGGAATATGTGCCCCCAAGGCCAACAATAATTTACCACTAGGAACATGAGTGGATTATGGTATACTAGCTGAAATATTCAACATGCCAAAAGTAAACAAATTCATGGCTAAGGGGACGTTTTGATGCTTAGTACCTGACCACCTTGACAAAAAATTTGTTATGTGATATGAAGACCATGTGAATTCAAAAGGATGTGTTCCTATAGGGAGAGAAATACTAGAAGTATGTAAGCCTTGGGATGCATAAGGTGGTGGTAGAAGAATCCCATGTGATTTTTCTCCCACTACAGATGAAGGGGATGGAGGGAGATTCAAATTATCATTTAAAATACTCATCCCTAAGAGTCTAATAAGTCCCCTATGGGAAAGAGGTCCAGTCTCAATTCTTGACCTCTTGTAAAGAGGATGAGTAGGATCAAAAGGTGATAAACCTACTAACCTATGAGACTGATGAGGAGCCAGAACTCAATCCATAATGTCTCTACAAAGATACTCAAGTAACCATGATCCCTAAGGGAAACTAACGAACACAGCCACACCCCTAAATAATCTAGGACAAATGCACAAAAGCAAGGAATGTGGAAAAATGAGCTCCTGAATGCAGTAAGTATGTCTCTTCTAGGAGAGGCCTTAGACTCCCATACACTGCAAGTGGATGTGAGTAACTAATTATATTGGCCCTTAGCTTCAATGCATGGAGTGATTATGTTGTTCGACCCCTACCTGGATGGGACACTCACAAAAAATCTCTACAAGTACCCCCGACGATACCTAGGAAAAGAGACTAAGGTCACCTCAATATAACCAATTCTCAGGTGCACATTCATAGGTGGAATCTACCGTATGGGAAGTGTAACTAAGCTCGAAAGCACAAAAGGTACCTCAAGAGCCCCCAGATACAAATAACATGCTGGAAATATTTCTAGTGCTAACTGAAGGTAGTGGAGGGCTATCCCTGCCATCAACGTGTGCATTTCCTTGTGATTAAATCCTATGCAAGAGGAGATTCTAGAGAACACTAATTATATCAAGGATTTCTCCTCTCCCTAGTCAAAAACCTAATTTTTTATGATTTATAGTCTTGTAGAAGTTTACTCACAAAATCATATTCCAAGACTCTAAAACCTAATCTTGTTGGTGCACCCTATAAAATAAAATTGTTCTAATAAATTTTAAATTAAGTGTTCCTTTTAAGAGGTTGTGCTTACTCAAGGGATATTGCCATGAAACTAGTGATGTTATGACTCAACAATAAAAGAAAATATGCACACCTAAAAAAAATTCCAAGTGCAATTTTGTTTTCATGTGAAAAGATGGTGTGCCATTAAATGAAATGCACAATCATTCCTTTTCCTTTCAAATGAAAAATAAATCTTTCCTAAATGAAATCCTAGACTAATTTCATCCCAAGCAAACCGATGCAAGTACTTACTTCCATGCAAATGAATATGCATTGATGAAATTTTGTTTTGTATTTTCAAAATAAATGAATGAAAATGCAAAAAAGAACCATTAAATTCTCAGTCCCTACAGCAAGCGTTAAGACACACGCTAAGGAATACACCGATACTCAAGGACCAATACACTAAAAGAAAAACAAAAAGGGAGAAATTGACAAGAACTTTCATAAATATATATTTTTTTAAAGAGGCTTCCAGTCACAAAAGGGAAGTCAAAATACATCATAAGGACACTAGAAGACTCAACAGCACTCACAACCCACCCAACAATCTCTCACATCAATATACCAATCACAATTTGAAGTATATGCAAGTATTCAAAGAACAACAACGTGTGTACATGACCTGATAAAGGACAGACCATGTATATACACGACTGTTGGTACTGTGACCTATGTATACAAGGAAGAAGGTGGAAAAAAATAAATCTAAAGGACAAACCACTCCAAGTAAATATCCACAAATGAATATACTCCCAAATGTGGCACAGAAACACAAAGAAGCAGAGAGAAATTTAATAAAAAATGCACCCAAAAACCCCAACAAACAGGAGACTTCCCTAATGTAGTCCCAATTCTGTTACAGAGAAAATATTCCTATGGTTTGGGGTGGACCACAACAAAAAGTATGACACTAGAAATCACATCCATTTTCAAATATGCTAGATAAATTAAATAAACTGACAACTAATGGATAGAAATCATACCTCAACTGGATGTTTGAAGAAGACCATCGTTGAGCTCGTGATCAAATTCTTGTCCCTACAATTTTCCCTCAATATATATATATCCAAGCATGAAATATATTAAATGTTAGTATTCAAACTAGCATAATCCATTTAAACATGCACTATACCCATGGATACAAATATAAATAATTGCACATGAAATTTGGATGAGAAATGGATATCTATTTTAATGTAAAAATAGAGATACAATGTGAAAACCTCTGTCGGCACCTCATCAGAACCGAGAAATCGAGTCCCTCCACCTATGCCTCCATCGCTTCAATCCTCCATAGCAAGGAAAGCTCATAAAGGAAATGGACAACTTGGGAGATTAACACAAATGGTTCTATCAACAAGGACAAAGGGATGTAGACTCAAGTATATGACAATGGGGCAAAATTTGGCTATAGTCTCCTTACTCTCAAAGTCTCTCCTCTTCTAATGCCTCACAATGGCTCAATATATAGCCCTCAAATGGGAAATGGAGGTTCAAATAGGAGTGTTTACTGGCATATGGAAGGCCAAGGATCAAGGTATTCGTTACTTGTTAAGGAAAACTCCAAATATTTTTTTTTTGTTTTAGCACAAAACCTCAGATACATGGGATGTAATGGTGCAATATGTGTATATGTGAGATGTATAATTGATGACCCACATATATCTTCAAAATGATCTTTTTAAGGGTTAAACTGAAGCATCGGGGCTATAGTGAGTAAGGGGGATATAATGAGTCTACATAGGGATAAGGGAATGCCATCAAGGCATGATGCATAAGGTGTGACAAATCATGCTATAACAACAACCACATTCTATGCAACATAATGTCGTGTTAAAATTGAATGTGAACCTGGGAAACCCTATGTTTACATTGTTAATAACTTGTTTGGATAATTTATAGTTTTGTTTCAAATGTTGTATATATTTAATTATCAGTTTTCTAATGTTATCATCTCATGGAAATAAGATTTAATTTTTTATTTGGAATCTCTTTGTTTCATTATTCAATTTTTGAATTTGTGTTCTCTCATAATTATTTGAAAGTCTTTTTTTCCAAATATATGTGGCTCAATGCCAATGATATTTGAATGAAAATTGGAAGGCAATGTCGCAATAATCATGGGTGGAGCATCCAAAATCAGACAACCCATTTATCAACTCTTCATATAGCATGATCCCAAATTCATAATCACAGACCTTATGGATGAATCCAACGAAAAACTAGACAGGTTTCTTTCTCCTCGGGAAACTAACGTGCATTGCGACACTACAACGGATTTTTCCATTGAAAAACAAGGTCATAAGGATATCATGTATAACAACACAGATATTCCCGAAGTGGACAGATCCATATCTAGAAGGATAAGCATCACATACACCCTACCTGTCACTTCGAGAGGAGAGGATCTACATTCGAGTAGGTAGTCCAAGATGTCGTGCTTTCCATTCTAGCTCTAGGTGTTCAAAATTGTAGGTGGAATTATTTTTAGTATTCGCAATGGTGTTGAGGAGTAGATAATTATTTTTCTTCTTTGTGGCATGTCTACCTTCAACAACTGTTGGAAATACTATAAATCTGTTCTTAGTGTTCCACTCGCCTCCTTGTACCTTTGTTTCCCGTTGAATTGTCTACAATTTTGAGTTCCTATTTTGCAAATAAAATCCAACACAAAATATATCCATAGGGGAATTTCGACCTCGTGGATCTTGTTTTTAAAGTTAACTTCTTCATATTTAAATCTCAATTAATTTTTTTATATATTTTGTATGTATAAATTAAAATTAAAAAGTGGTTTTTATGAAGAATAGGGGAAAATTTAAAATGGGTGACTATGATGAATCTAACTGGGGTCTTTATGAAGATGAAACCAATAACACCTCGCTAACTATGGATAATATTGTAAATTCGCAAAAAGAGTTAGTCAAAGTCCAAAAATATTTAAGCGACAAAATTGATGGATTGATAGCTAACATGCATACATTATTTGCATGCATAGTTAACAAGGAAGTAGAAGAGTTTGAAGAATGTTGGTTGGAGGAGATAAAAATAAGAAACAAGGAAAGAAACAAAGTCATAATAACATACATCTTAGATGTGTATTATGATGAAACACCAGATAAATTATCGGTATCATCAATTTCATGCACATTACCAAATAAGAGTGAAGATGATGTATTGAAAAGAGAAACTATTACTCAGAAAAACCAAACACAAGAAGTAACCACAAGGTACGTCCCACCTCGTCATAGGAAGAGCGAGAAGATCAAGGTTTCAAGAAATCAAGAAGCCAAACTTACAACTCCATGTATACCCATGATAGATAAGGTACAAAATTATAAATTATATTGTGTTGAAGATCATGTATGGTGTTGCAGATCATACTATCAACAATGGGGAATTAAAAATAAAGAACAACGCATCGAACGGTTGAAGAATTTTTTAACCACATAATAAAAACAAGTTTTCATCCAAAATATGTCAAGCTTTACCAAGTCAAAATACTCCAATGTATGATGGAGGCCTTACAAAATAATCTTGTCAATTCTCGAATCAAAATCCAAGTCAATATTTTATAACCAAACAGGGACAAAGATGATGTCGCGTGGGAAACATACTCTATGAAAGAGAATCCAACTTATTATTCTTTAAGGACAAAAAATTCCATGAGGAGGTGGCAATGTTAGAAACATAATAATTACATAAAATAAATAGTAAGAGTTAATAATTAATAAAAAAATATTAGTTTTTAAAGAAGAGTCAAGGGACACATTTATTAACTCTTGTAGCCAATCAATTCCTATAAAGGTATAGCATCACAAGACATTGTACCAATGATTCAACATTCATTTTTCATTGTCAAATATACTTCTATATTTTCAACCTTTATTTTAGAATGCATATGTGCTAAAAGTGCTTCCATTACATAAACATTCTCCAAGTCCCATATTTCTTGGGTACTATGATGATAGGAGACCCACAAGCTGAGGTGCTTCATCGAAATATTCCTTTCTTCAATAACTCCTACAATTTTTTCTTCACTTCATTTACTTATAGGATGGGCTATTTAAACATCCCAATGTTTGACAATGGAAAGATAGGAAACAAGTGTATCTTGTGCTCCACTTACCTTTTAGGTGGTAACCATTTGGACTCATCAAAAACTTCTGTTTACACCTTAAAAATATCCTCCAACTAATGTTTATGGTATTTAATACATACCTCGATAGATGCCTCTAATTTTACCTATTCATCTTCTTTTTTATTCTCTCTTCACAAAAGTAATACAAGATTTCTACTAGAAATGATCAATTTCTTAGCATGGTTATCACTTACCAGGGATATCTTGGATTTACCTTTGTGTTCTCCGATGATGAAGGACTTTCCATCCTTTATCAGGTGGTATTGGTTTTCTCTTTCCTTGAATATTGAATCCTTTATCATGAACATTAAGGGGACTCCAAACACTAAACCACAATATCAAGTAGTACTACATTTACCTCAACTTCATCAATATATTTTTCACTATAAAGTTTGATCTTACATTTCTTAGTAACCCTAATCTCTACATCCTTATCTATCCATCCCATTGGATATGGGTGAGACTAGTCATGAACTTCCAATCCAAACTTGATAACCATATCTTCTACTATGAATTTGGTATGTGAACCAAATTAAAATAGAGCATCCAAATTTCTCTTTTTGACCTAAACCTTAACATGTGATGCATACAGGAACCCCAAACAACCATTATACCATCTGCTTTCCCCAGGATTTAGATTTCTCTACCTTTAGAAAACTCTAAATTTGGATTCTTGTCCAAATATTTTTTCTCCCGCAACTCTATTATGTGTCTCTACTTCCATAGGTCCAATTCTGCAAGACAGGTTTCCGCAAGCTTGATTTTTTGCAATTTTCTTTCAGCAAGACAATTCCTTCCACAAGACAAATTTTCGCAAATATGTCTTTCTGCAACCTGAGTCTCTCTCTGCAACTTCAATATTTTCGCAAGTTCCTTTCCAAAAATTTGTTTCCCCATTTGTAGATTGTGGATTGCAAAAATTCCCAAATTACAAATTTGACTTCCGCAATTATGCGGCCGTAACACTCCTTTCCGCAATCGGATTGCGGATTGCAAATTGCCGATCCAACTTTTCCAGAAGTTGAACTTCCACAATTTCCCTCCCGCAATTCCTTTTCCATAACTCTTTACAAGCGTTGATTTCATGCAGATTCATTCCTAACCATTGATCTGACATCAGATGTGGATATCATCTTATCTTTGCGAATCCTTTATCTTCCTTACACCTTTCTCTTGCGGGATTATTCTAGAGTGTTAGATCTCTTTCACCTTTGATCTTGTCCATTGATTTGATATCTCCAATGAAACTTCACTTAACCTTGTGGATTTTTTATCTTCCATTCATGTTCACTTCATGAATATTTCCCTTCCGTCGATCCATCTTCTTTATATGTTTTGAGCCATTCAATCTCTGCTAAACTTGACTCCCGCCAATTCATAATTCTTCGTTGATTGATTAAAGGTTCGATGAATTAAATTCAATCAATCTGTTAACACTCAATTTTTAACAGTTGAGTTAATAGCCTTATAGGAGTTCGATGAGGGTCCCATTCCGGTGAAATCCATGCAAACTCCCCTTTAGGTTATCAGAAGTTCCAAGCGAAGAAGAAAGCGGAAGGTGTGCTGAAGGCATTGAGCGAGGCTCGAAATCAAAGGCTGAGATTGATCAGAGGTGAATCAATAGCTCCAAACCATTTCACGTGAGTGGACATGCTCGACCAAAGCCTCCTTTCTAGATTGTGAAATGTGTTAAAGGTCAGCAATATTCTATGGTCGAGATGAGATCTGAGTCAGATCTACGTCCTCAATCAATATCGCAAGCCATACTTGTGCGGGTGAAGCCACAATTTCAAATTGCAAAAGAGGGGTAGTGCTCGCGAAGATCAAGGGTTGTGATAAGAAAGGAGAGAAATATATGGCCATAGTTTATTTCATAGAGTGGACTAGCGTGGATGAATGCCAAGGCTTCTCATTGTGGAATATAATGGGGCCCACTCAGATATACAGCTGCATGAAGGGTCGGTCAAAAATGACGGTTGAGAACATGTCACTATCCAGAACTGTCTGCGCTGTTCAAAGGAGAAAAGTTGGCGGCATATGGAATGGAATGTGGATGACAGAAGTTAAAGATTCCTCGATCAGATGGCTAAGAAGGCTCCCAGAGTATAGGTTTCACATCCAATGCTGAGATGACAGTGAAGGAGAGGTTCACGTGTGTAATCTACATCCTTGTGGATTGGCTGATTTCTTCGATGCCATTTGTAGCACGTGTAATGGTGGAATCATCCCTTTGGCAGAGTCATGTCATGATAGGTGGCTCTTTGTGTGAGTTGTCTTGCGAAATTAAGGAAAGTAACCGATGAATCCACCACTCACACGAGGCAAAGCCAGCATGACGCAGGAGACCATTATGTTTCCTACTTCAAAAGAGTAGGGAAACATGGGAGCATCCACTTCATGAACTTTGCAGCATGGATCTATTGTACCAGATGGCATCCACAAATGCTTCCCATAGTAGACGATAAGGCACCACGACCAATGAAAATAAGTGACTAGATCCCCAGCAAGTAAAGGATCACTCTGATTGAGCCCTCACACATGTTGATATGAAATACACTCAATGACAGAGTGTGTAGAAATGATGACCAGTCATTTCTAGGGTCGGTCTCAAAGCCTTATATATACTACTTTCGGAGCAATGGGAGTGAATTAACATATCTCCAGAACCTGAGTTTTACTTATCCTTGAATCTGCAAAGGCCCAAAGAGTTTGACCATGAAGATCTGGTTTGAGAAACTTGTCTGTCTAGGGGTGTTGATGGTTGGTGGGAAGCTTCCACACTCACCCATCACCTTGGTATTGCATGCTGAGAATGACACTAGTCATCAAGGTCTAGACATGATACCTGCACCCCCAACTACATGGGGCCTAGACACTTGCTCCCCGTAAGTGTTTTTCCAGGAACCCCTGATAGCATCACACCCACCAAATCCTCTACAGAAGGAGACAGTCATTGACTGTTCCCTATATAAGAATTTGTTCGGATGGGAGCATAACTGGTTTAAATCCCTAACAACCCTGCTTGTGAAGTCCACTTTTCGAGGGTGATGGGGCTGGTGTAGATATGCTACAACCTATTTCCTATGGGAGAGCTCACCTCACTGGAGGTGAGAAGTACAAGAATGAAAAGCCACCCCACAGGTTTGTCTCAACCAGGAGCAACGCGACACTTTCTTCCAGATAGCATGGCTAACAGTGTTACCCGGTGAGGAAGGAGGTGGCAGATGTGATTGAATCGGGGAAAGATGAAAACTACCTTGCCAGTGCGTGCCCATGCAGAAAGCTCCATTTGAACACTATGGGAGCACATGCTTCGAGTAGGGAAGGAGGCATCATACTCGCAATCCGCTGTAGCAGCCAAGTATGTTGAAATATTACTCGGGCCGAATGCAATTGTCAGCACCATGATGTTTATTGTTTATATTTGTAAAACATGCCAATAGTTCCACTCACTATGCTGTTAACACATGATAGTGACTTGTAACAATTTTCAAAATCGGTAGTTTCGGCATTAGAATTGTATAAATACACTCCCGATAGAGGGATAAGAGGAGTTGGTTGGATTGGGAAACATTCTAGGGCTGAGGCTCTCCATTGTAAATAAGATTTGATGTCTGTGTTATGAATAAAATTGTAGAGGAGGAGTTGTTTCTCATGGCAGAGATTCATGTGTTGTTGCTTTTCCCAATATGTATATTCTTTTATGTGCAATGTGTTTCCTATTTTCACTACAGTCTGTTGATTGCTTTCATGTCTGCAACTTAGTGTATAGTAGTTAGGAATTCATACTTGTTATGCTCCGACTGTTGTTCCAAACATTTGTCAAGTTTCTTCTCAAGTTGCATGGAATTCATGTCGCTAGTGCTCCATGCGATGGGCTGTTCTCTCTAGACCTCCAATCGTCTGCTAAATATCTCCTAATTGGGAGATCAGTGGCTACCTTGCCTTTGTTTGCAACCCCATGCCATTCCTTTCCTTGTGCAAGTGTTCCCTATGTAGGTTTTCAACTCCATTGCCAATGGTCCCTTACCCTGATAATCCCACCTTACATCTCACCTTGATACACTTTGTCCCATTTAGGATCCTGGCCCCCTAATTATCCTTGACTGAAAATATTACGCGGAGTCAGCTCCGAAGACAAAACAAGAGATCCCTCTCTGACTGCGCAGGGCCAAAGGCATAGTCTAAAATGGTTTTGTTCTTACCCAGGAGTGGGACTCCCCCTACTCGACCTTGGGGCTCAATCCCAGTGCTAACAAACTGGCACCATTGCCGGGGACGAAATTGAAGATCCTCCCTAGCAAGAACGACAAATATTTTAGATCTGGTTGTTGATGGTGAACAATTGACTAGACATCAAGAAGGTTGAGCACTTTTCACCTGGCGACTCCACTCTTGAAGGATTCAAACTTTAGCGACTCCGCTGGTGGTGTGACCCAGGAATCAAATGGCAGAGGAAAGCTGGAAGACTCAATATGGAAAATGGACCCCTCATAAAGCTTAGAAATGCATGGCGGAAGGTCAAGATACTTGGGTCTGCGTTTCTTCTAGGATGCATTATCCTATCTTGTAAGTTTGCTCTTATCTTTTCCCATATTTATCAAAACAGCCTTCTATGGTTCAGCTCATTCTGAACAGAGCTATGAGTATATTCATGTTTATCCTTCTTTATGACCCGAAAGCATTGCATCGTCTTGTACATCTGATTATGGCCTAGATTTTTATCTAGGGGCTCATGATGTCAAAGGACACCTCTGTAAAATTCATGAAACCTCAGATGATAGCTTAGCTATTGTGCCTAACCTTGTCTCTCTTATTTCTCCAAGCTGATACAAACCACTACAGCTACCCCCCATCCTCCATGATTTTCCCATGAAATATTACAAGTACCTCCCCAATTTCGATGGAGAATCCCAAGACCTGACTCCTAAGAAACATTTACAAACCTTTGAGCATTTCTCTGACCTTTTTGAGATAGACCATGATGATGCATGCATGCGGGCTTTCACCTTGTCCTTGCAAGGAGATGCCAAAGTATGGTTTAAACACTTGCAGCCTAAGTCCACCAACACTTGGCAAGAGTTTTCTTGCACCTTCTAAAAGATTTGGGGTAGGAGAAGTCCATTGGAGAAAATACTTTCAGAGTTTTATTCCCTAAGGAGGCATGAGGATGAGGCCATACCTAGTTTTAACAGAAGATTCACAAGCTTTTATTACAACATGCCTAAGGAAGTCCAACCTCTTGAGAATGCTGCTAAGATCTATTATGCAGCCGCCTTTCCTTCTGGCCTATCCTTGCTTCTTTTGGAGAGAAAATCAACCACCCTGTAGCATATGTTCGCTGATTGTTTGGAGGTTGAGGAAAACCTTAAGATGTCCAAGAAATTGTCAGATTAGGACAGCGGTGGTGAAATAAAAGACACATAAAAATTGGTTGGGCCCTACAAGCATAATGGGGAAGTCTCAAGCACGTCAAAGCTCTCTCCTGGTATGCAGAAAGATGACTGGACTGATGTAGGAGCAGGTAGTCCTGCAGGATTGTTCTCTGAAGATGGCAACCTGCATCGCCCTTGGTCCGCAAAGGACTATTTTAAGAAGGAGTTTGGTACGCCTGTGTACAATGAATATGAGGAAGAGTACCTATAGAATATACATGATGAGCCAGATATTGAAACAAATCTTGCTGATGAAAAGAATCAAGATGCAATGCAAAGTTAGAAGGTTGAAGTGGGAAAGGACGATAAGGGCACTGGAGGTGATAGCCTACCCTTGTGTTATGCCTCTTTTGAATTAATACGACACATGATTAAGGCCTCCAAGAAAAATCAGAAAGAAACGAAGTTGGTGCAGACCAAAATCCTGTACAGGAAAGAAGACGATGAGAAGAAGTGGCCAGAATCACCAACTCACACAGGAGGAATATGCCTACTCGGTTACACTGGAGAAGCAGGGGACCTCCCTCTTGAATCACATCAATCTCTTATTACAGATATTTCAAGCAAAAAGTGGGATGTTCCATTGAAGAAAGGTTCTGTGGGTCCTCTTTTACAATATTCCAAGTGTCAGCCTGATGAATCTCTAGATGAAGGAAGCTCTTGACAGATTTCCCATGAGCAGGTGACAGAACATGCTGGAGGTTGTCGTGATTTCTATGACCCCGTGGCCAAATATATGGAGGGTCTGGGCGAAGGCAGTGATTGGTTGCATCCCTGCTTTGAAGATCAGTTTGTTTATCATTTCCTTCTCCCATTATCTATTTCATTTCTATCCATCAAGCACAATGAAAGAACAAAACTATTAGGAAAATTGCTTGATTGGATTCATTGGAATTCTGATTTCACTTAATCAGATTTGTGTACAAAGTTAGGTAGAGTAGGTAGGAAAAAATAAGCTCGACAGTTATCAAGCATTTCCTTCATTACTATTTTAGTTTGTTTTCATTTTCAGTTACAAGCACAGGTTTACAGTCACCAGCATGATTTGCAAGAGTGGCATGAATTCACTAAAGCAGTCACTTAGAGTAGAATGGAGATGTCAAAGAAAGATTGAAGCCGACCCAATGGTTTTGGCACTTGTTCTATGGGGGTTCTTTGCTAGTTCACTGGGAGGATAACATCCCTCATGGAGCCAATTGTTAACACTCCATTTTTAACATTTGAGTTGAGAGCCTTATAGGAGTTCGATGAGGGTCCCATTCCTGCGAACTCCATGCAAAATCCCCTTCAGGTTATCAAAAGTGCCAAGCAAAGGAGAAAGTGGAAGGTGTGCTGAAGGCATTGAGCGAGGCTCGAAATCAAAGGCTAAGATTGATCGGAGGTGAATCAATGGCTCCAAAATATTTTGCGCGAGCAGACATGCTCAACCAAATCCTCCTTTCCAGATCATGAAATGTGTTAAAGGTCAGTAATATTCTACGATTGAGATGAGATTTGAGTTAGATCTATGACCTCAATCAATTTCGTGAGCCATACTTGTGCGGGAGAAGCCGTGGTTTCAAATCGTGAAAGAGGGGTAGTGGTCGCGAAGATCAGCGGTTGCAATAAGAAAGGAGAGAAATCTATGGCCATGACTTATTTCATAGAGAAAACTAGCATGGATGAATGCCAAGGCTTCTCATTGTGAAAGATAATGGGGCCCACTCAAATCTGCGGCTGCATGAAAGGTCGATCGCGATCAATGGTTGAGAACATGTCACAATCCAGAACTATCCGTGGTGTTCAAAGGAGAAAAGTTGGTGGCAGTTGGAATGGAATGTGGATGGAAGAAGTGAAATATTCCTTGAATCAGATGGCTGAAAAGGCTCCCAAAGTATAGGTTTCACATCTAGTGCTGAGATGACAGCAGAGGAGATGTTCACGCGTGTAATATGCATCCTTGTGGATTGGCTGATTTCTTCGATGCCATTTGTATCGCGTGTAACGGTGGAATCATCCCTTTGGCAGAGTCATGTCATGATAGGTGGATCTTTTTGTGAGTTGGTTTGTGGAAGTAAGGAAAGTAACCGGCGAATCCGCCACTCACATGAGGCAAAGCCATCACGACGTAGGAGACCATTCTGTTTCCTACTTCAAAAGAGCAAGGAAACATGGGAGCATCCACATCATGAACTTTGCAGCATGGATCTATTGTACTAGATGGAATCCACAAATGATTCCCACAGTGGACGGTAAGGTGCCATGACTAATGAAACCAAGTGATTAGATCCCCCGCAAGTAAAGGATCACTTTGCTCATGCCCTCAAACATGTTCATACCAAATACACTCGATGATAGAGTGTGCAAAAATGATGACTAGTCATTGCTAGGGTCAATCTCGAAGCCTTATATATACTACTTTTAGAGCAATGGGAGTGAATTAACATATTTCCAGAACCTGAGTTTTACTTCTCCACGAATCTGCAAAGGCCTGAAGAGTTTGACAATGAAGATCTGGTTTGAGAAACTTGTCCATCTACGGTTGTTGATGGTTGGTGGGAAGCTTCCACACTCACCCGTCACCTTGATATTGCATGTCAAGAATGACACCAGCCATCGAGGTCCAAACGTGATACCTATGCCCCCAACGACGCGGGGCCTGGACACTTGCTCCCCGTAAGTGTTTTTCCAAGAACCCCTGATACCATCACACCCACCAAAGCCTCCATAGAAGGAGAAAATCATTGATTGTTCCCTGTATAAGTATTTTTTTTTATGGGAGCGTCAAGGGTTCAAAGCCCTAACAACCCTGTTTGTGAAGTCCACTTTTCGAGGGTGATGGGGCTGGTGTACGTACGCTACACCCTATTGCTTGTGGGAGAGCTCACCTCACTAGAGG
This sequence comes from Pseudotsuga menziesii, assembly GCA_001517045.1. NCBI lineage: Eukaryota > Viridiplantae > Streptophyta > Pinopsida > Pinales > Pinaceae > Pseudotsuga > Pseudotsuga menziesii. The sequence continues at coordinate 425,351 of LPNX010244650.1, forward strand.
TGAGAAGTACAAGAATGACAAGCCACCCCACAGGTTTGTCTCAACAAGGAGCAATGTGGCACTTCTTCCAGAGCCCATGGCTAACAGAGTTACTCAGCAAGGAAGGAGGTGGTGGATGTGATTGAACCAGGGAAAGATGCAAACTACCTTGCCAGTGCATGCCCATGAAAAAAACTGCATTTGAACACGATGGGAGTACATGCTTCGGGCAGGGAAGGAGGCATCATACTCACAATATTCCATAGCATCCAATCACATCGAACTGTTACTAGGGATGAATGTGATCGTCAGCACCATGATGTTTATTGTTTATATTTGTAAAATGTGGCGATAGTTCCACTCACTATGTTGTTAACACATGATAGTGACTTGTAACCATTTTCAAAATCGGTAGTCTCCGCATTAGAATTATATAAATACACTCCCGATAGAGGAAGAAGAGCAGTTGGTTGGATTGGGAAACATTCTAGGGCTGAGGCTCTCCATTGTAAATAATATTTAGTTCCTATGTTATGAATTAAATTGCAAAGGAGGAGTTGTTTCTCATGGAAGAGATTCATGTGTTGTTGCTTTTCCCAATATGTATCTTCTTTTACGTGCAATGTGTTTCATGTTTTCACTCCAGTCTGTTGATTACTTTCATGTCTAGAACCTAGTGTATAGCAGTTAGGAATTCATACTTGTTATGCTCCAGCTGTTGTTCTAGACATTTATCAAGTTTCTTCTAAAGTTGCATGGAATTCATCTCGTTGGTGCTCCATGGGATGGGCTATTCTCTCTTGTCCTCCAATCGCCCGTTAAATATCTCATGATTGGGAGATCAACGGCTACCTTGCCTCTGTTTACAACCCCACACCATTCCTTTCCTTGTGCAAGTGTTCCCTAGGCAGGTTTTTGACTCCATTTCCAATGGTCCCTTACCCCGATAATCCCACCTTACATCTCACCTTGATACACTTTGTCCCATTCAGGATCATGGCCCCCTGATTATCCTTGACTGAAAATCTTATGTGGAGTAAACTCCAAAGACAAAACAAGAGATCCCTCTCTGATTGTGCAAGGTCAGAGGCACCATCTAAGGTGGTTCTATTGTTACTCGGGAGCAGGCCTCCCCCCTGCTCGACCTTGGGGCTCAATCCTGGTGCTAACACAATCTCTCTTTGCCATATCTGTGCAACCTTGTCATGGTCTTACACAACCTCTATAATATTCAAATATTTCAAGTCCTAATTTCATACTATGCATACACCGATTTATCAATCATTAACAAAGATCATCAATCAGTCAATTCATGAAATCATACATTCAGAAAGAACTGTAATCACACACAAAGATACTCTGAAATAGGATTTCGTTTTTTCAATACAATGAAAATGTACATTCATGATTATCTCGAAACCTACGTTCTGATCCCCTTTTTCTGGTATAACTACAACCAACGACCTTGGCCTCATTTACAATGATTTGGACACTCCTTATCCATATTGAATGACTGTCTCTTGCTCTTCTGGCTATTTTTTTCTCTCCCTTTACTCCCTTCTCCCCTTTTTCTCGAAGTCTTACAAATATATCTACAATAGGATTCATGAACCCATTCTGGTTCAAATCCTTAATATACTCAACAATCTGCTAACTAATTATAAATAAAGCAACATAATCAACCCTATCTCAATGACTCGCTCATAAGATCCTTGACCCTTATTGAATGCTACCATTTGGCATGGGCTTAGTTACATGACTCATTTAATGACTGATCACTCACCTAATCACTCATCACCTATCTAGAAGAATACTTAACATAGATTGATTTACAATGTAATAGTCTAAGGACTATTAATTTAGAATATTAATACATCTTCCAGGTCTGATCAAACATTGAGCTTAGTCTTGAATGGAGAGCAGGATGCTCTTGCATCAGACTCCCCAGGAAGAAAGAAATATGACCTCCTGGCCATAACCTTCCATCTTCAGTATTTCAGGATCCCAAACTTGTTGTTGTAGCTGATCATCCATCTCATCATGTTGTTTTGTCTTTGTCATTCTCAGTTCTCCTAGTTTCAATACTTTCTGTTGCAATGCTCCGGTAGCTTTGCTTCTGAAATCTTCTTCAGTCATCTGTCTTTTGTTGTTGTTTTGTCTATTTTCTCCGATGATGTAAATATTCATTCTTTCCTTATTCTTTCTCTAAGACACTTTCACCATCAACATCCTTAATTCTTCAATCTCCATCTCCAGTCTATCCTTTGGCTAGTACACCTACTTACCCTACTTGTCTTTTGTCTTTTTGTTGCTGGCCACTACTTGTGGCATCCTCATGTCTTCAATATTTCTCCTTTCATCTAAAATTAGACCCCAACTATAAGGTATTCCAAGATGCTCCACAAAATTATGTTGGTCTTCCATTTCCCTTGAATGCTATAACAAAATCATATCATTATAAGACAATTCAATGCCTTGACTTCCCATCTTCTCCTCTCCAATGTTGTCACTAAACATTTCTATGCTTGCATACATTAAGCAGTCATCTTTGTCAATCCTTGTATTGAATAACCAATCTTCTAGAATTTGTAATTCTTCATCATACTCTCTGAGGTTAGAAAGTTTCTCTTTATCTTCAGTAGCCAAATCTGCAACAAGTTCTCCTAGGTACTGATCACCCTTTTGAGACAATATAGTATTTTCCTGTGTCATGACAGAATTATTCCTCTGTCTTCCAACATCATTATCAAAATATGCAAATGTTCTCTTTTGGTTATCTCCACAAGAACATGTCATCTCATCCTTCAATTACAGAACAAAATTATGGCTTTGGTCCATGCCAAGGATACATGGATACTCTCCTTCTTCTTCCTTTACCTTTGGGACATCCTCACAAGGTTCATCACATGTTACCCCTATAGATATACACAATTCGTTAATTTCAAAAATATTGATATTTTCATCACCCATTGACTCTCTTATCAGCACATTCTTTTTTTTATTTGAACTCTCCTAAGAGTTCATGAGGCTTTCAGCTAGTCCCTCTTCTACACCATCTTTTCCCAAGATGATTCCATGTTCTGGTTCACGATAGTGAACATATTCCTCTATTAATGTCCCAATTCTGATCTTTCTTTTCTTTTCCAAAGCATCCATCCTATGCTTCATTTCCTTATCAACCTGTATAAACACATCATCTACGTGTTCTTCAATACCTGTAGTCATACACAAACCATTAGATTTAAAAACATGAGACTTTGAAGTCCCTGTTGATATATTTTCTAGCATCCTCCTTTTGTATTGGTCTGAGAACAACATCAAACTTTCACCATCACCTATTTATTCAATAGTCTAATATACAAGGTGCATACACTCTTCATAGGATACCATATCATCTTTTACTATAACAAAATTTTATTCTACTATCATGCTTTTGGAAAGCACATCTTCTTTTTCTTTAGACTTCATGACAGTCCAAGGTGACTGTTCAACTTTTTCCTTCATCAGAGTGCAATTTTGATTCTTCACTAAAGAAATGTCTTTGCACATTTATTTTTCTGTCTTCATATTCATGTCATCTTCAATTGATTGTGTTCCTCCATTAAGAAACTCATCAATGAGTCCCTTTTGCTGCAATACTTCAAACCTTTCCTCATTTGAGAGACTTTCTTCATCAAATTTTAAGACAGTTTCAAAAGACTACCTATCATCTGCAACAAAACCTGTGATCACAAACAAATCATCAGTCTCAAAAACATAATACCTATTGGTCTCATTCGACCTCACAAACATCTCCTCCATAATTTAATCTGTACAATTTATAGAATCCATGAGACTCTCCTTTTCTACTTCATCATCATCTCCAAGCAAATGACCCTGTTCAGGTTCACAATATGAAACTTCCATATCAGACTCAGCTTCCCTGATTTCTTCTTTCAATCCAGCATACATATTTTTCCTTAGATTCACCTGTAGTGATTGGCATCTTACCTTCCTTTTCCTCATTACCCAACCATACCTTTTGGTTTCTTCTGCAACTACTTTTATACGCTTCTCGAAGCACCAAATGTCTCTTGCTAATTCTAGAAACTCCCTCTTGCATTCTTCTTGACTTTCTTTCTTCTTTCTTTTGTTGTGGATTTCCTCTGAACCCTTGCAATGACCTTTAGTAGTCATTGTTTCTATCTCCCTCTCTTTTGTGAACTTCATACTATCCACTTGTGGACTGCTTTCCTAATCCTCCCTCAACAAGTCTCCACACTTATCCATTATACCTCAACAATCTATCTCTCCTTGAGCTTGTCCTTTCGGTATCTCTAGTTCTTCTCCTATAGAACATTTTGAGCATATCCTTTTCTCTTATGTTTGGCTTCTACAGGTCCACTTCTCTTTTGAGAACATGCACTAGTCCCTTCTTTTCCAACCTCTGTTGGATTATGGGTTCTTCCACTACTTCCTCTTTCCTTTAAGAGTTCACAAACTCTTCTTGATCAGGAACATAAGTGTCCTGTGTACAACTCCACTTCCTTTAGTATGTTGTAACCCATTAAATCCTTCCAAGGATTTCTTCTGCACTCTCCTGTGGCTAATATCAATTTAAACCAAAAACTCTTTGTCTGAAAGTATTTTCCCACAGCTAATTATAATCATAACAGAAAACAAAAATATCATTACCTCATTCCAAGAGAAAGTTGTGCTCTAATACCAATATGATGTAGACGGGAACCCCAAACAACCGTTATCCCATCTGCTTTCCCTAGGATTTAGCTTGCTCTACATTTAACAAACTCTAAATTTGGATTCTTGTCCAAATATTTCTTCTCTAGCAACTCTATTGCACAGCTCTGCTTACGTAGGTTCAATTATGCAAGACAGGTTTCTGCAAGCTTTCTATTCTGCAATTGTCTTTCCACAAGACAATTCCTTCCATAAGGAAAATTTCCGCAAATCAGTATTTCCACAACCTCCATCTCTCTCTGCAACTTCAACCTTTTCACAAGTTCCTTTCCACAACTTTTTTCCTGCATTTGCGGATTGCAGAAATTCCCAAATTCCAAATTTGACTTCCGCAATTATGTGGCCGCAACACTCCTTTCCACAATCAGATTGCGGATTGTGGATTGCTGATCCAACTTTTCCAGAAGTTGAACTTCCACAATTTCCCTCCCACAATTCATTTTCCGCAACTCTTTACAAAAATTGATTTCATGCGGCTTCCTTGTTGGCCGTTGATCTGAGATCAGATGCAGATCTCATATTATCTTTGTGGATCCTTTATCTTCCTTACACCTTTCTCTTGAGGGATTCTTCTAGAGTGTTAGATCTCTTGCACCTTTGATCTCATCTGTTGATATTCTATCTCCAATGAAACTTCACTTAACCTTGCATATTTTTATCTTCCATTCACATTCACGTCATGAACGTTTTCCTACCGTTGATCCATCTTCTTGAGAGTTTTTAGTCATCTAGTCTCTGCTAAACTTGGCTCCCACGACTTCATAATTCTTCGTTGATTTATTATCGGTTCGATCAATTAAATTCAATCGATCTCTCTTTTCCAGATCTATGCAACCTCTTCGTGGTCTTACACAACCTCTGTAATATTCAACTATTTCAAGCCCTAATTTCAGACTACGCATACATCGATTTATCAATCATTAACAAAGATCATCAATCATTCAATTCATGAAATCATATATTCAGAAAGAACTGTAATCACACACAAAGATACACCGAAATAGGCTTTCCTTCTTTCAATACAATGAAACTATACATTCATGATTATCTCAGAACCCGCGTTCTAATCCCCTTAGTCTGGTATAACTACAACCAACGACCTTGGACTGAGTTAGAATGATTTGGTCACTTCTTATCCAGATTGAATGATTGTCTCTGGTTCTTTTGGATACTTTTGTCTCTCCCTTTACTCCCTTCTCCCCTTTGCCTCGAAGTCTTACAAACATATATAAAATAGGATTCATGAACCCATTCTGGTTCAGATCCTCAATATACTCAACAATCTACTAACTAATTCTAAATAAAGCAACATAATCAACCCTATCTCAATGACTCGCTCATGAGAGCCTTGAACCTTATCGAATGCTACCATATGACATGGACTTAGTTACATGACTCATTTAATGACTCATCACTCACCTAATGACTCATGACCTATATAGAAGAATGCTCAACATATATTTATTTACAATGTAATATTCTAAGGACTATTAATTCAGAATATGAATACCTCTTCTAGGTCTGATCAAACATTGAACTTAGACTTGAATGGAGAGTAGGATGCTCCTGCATCAATATGGAAGAGTTTAGTCATCTCATTTTCCTTAGGATGGAGGCTATCGAGTTTCACCTTATTTTGCATTATAGTACAAACATTACTTTCATCTACATCTGAGTTTCTCTCTACTTTATTTCCTAAACATATAGCTACAATGTTATTCTTCTTGGCATCCTTATTGTGGTTCTTTGAATTCCTCCTTGGATGTAGCATTCAAAAATTATCTTTAATGTGACCATTGATATTATGAAGGTTGGTTAGATCCTTTCACTAATGTTCATTGGTTATTGTTTTTTTATCCTTTCATTTCCAACTTCTTCTTCCCCTCATTGGAAGCATCTTGGTGGTCTTTCTCCTTAGAACCACTTGGTTGTCCTTTATTCTCACCCATATTCTCTATATATTGTGCTTGCAACATGCCTGTTGATCCTAGATTTGTTACCATTTTTGGCAAATAAACTAATCATTTAACCACATATTTTATTATCTTGTGTATATTTTATGACACACAGATCTTTATTCAACCTCAGGTATGAGTGTTTTTAAGGTTTATATAAATTATTTTATTATTATCATTTTTATGGTTTAATTAATTAAAAATAACATTATTAAAACGCATTTGATGTATTAACTGGTTTGTATAATTGTTTGTAGGTTTTATAATCTTTTTGGGCCAAGTTAATACGTAAAATGCATTCATCCTACTTTTTGCAGCATGTCCAGCTCATCATTCAGCCCGTTACATGAAACTTGCTGGTGGTTTTCAAGATGTTGAAATGTGTTGCTGTAGACTCCAATCCTAAAGCATGCCAACATATAGACACTACGTTCTCCCTAGATCAATGCCCAGCGTATCCAGGTCATGTCCCAGCCTTCCATTTAGCACTCCATCTAGATATCCCATCAAACTGCGCACTGCTGAGAATTAACTCCGAGCATTAAAACATTGGAATAGTCTGCAAACGTTTTGTTATCCATGTGTCTGGTGATGGAGCTGTGTTCTAGATACTTGCCATCCCGCGTTCTCCTTTGCTTGCCACCACATCAACCATCCATGCACTAGATTGATGCATTCAATTCACACCCTAGAATATTCTCCACTACACTCTCCTCTATTTGCCATCAGTCACCTGCTGCGCTCAAAAAGGAACTTGTGCGCCACCTATGCAAATCATTCACGCTAAAAATAAGCTTGTGTGCGACCTTTGAAGACTGTTTGCACTGAAGAAGGAAGATGCTTATGTGCTGGTATGTGATCAGTTAAACACCATTATAGGCGACTAAATTTAGAGACTAGATGACGACTAAAGGGTCGACTTACTCATCCATGTAAATCATCATATAAAGAAGCCTCTCTGAGAGAGCTCAATTAGCTAGAAAATCAGTCAGTTAGCAGAGTTAGGAGAAGAGTTCTTGCTATGATTTACTCTTAAACTTTGTATTTATGTTCCACCATATGAATAAAGAGTTGTATGCATTATTGTTGAAGATTGCGTTTAAGTAGAAGTTAGCCAGGCATCACCCCTGATTATTGAGAGGGCCCCTCATCAACCAGAGGTTCATTTTATTTGTTTAGCTTAGTTTCTTTTCTTTTTTAGCTAGTGTAGTTTAATTTCTAGTTTTCTTCCATTAGATTATAGTAAATGCTATTATGTTTGTTTTTTGTAATACATTAACTTAGTTTTATTTCAAAATTTAATTAGTTAGATGCGCACATAGCTTGCTTTCAGTTATTTTCTTTCAGTCATTTGGTTTCCAGTTATTTTCATTTACAACATTACTTTCAGTCTTTGTTTTCAAGAATATAGAATAAGTTGTTTTCATGAATTTAGAATAGATTGTTATTTCTTTTCCTGTTTGAATGTATGCAAGTTAATTCTCAATTTATTTATTATTTTAATATGCAATGATCCCTTTTGTTCATGAATTAGTTTAAGGTTAATTTGTTGTTAAATAGGTTTATTTACTGTTCTGATGCATTAGAATTACATCTGTATGGCTTCAACTGAAGATTAGTTCATTTAGGTTAGTTTTTACTATTTTAACTGTGCAGCCTGTCATTCGGATAGCCTGTTCAGTCTGTTATTCAGCCACCCCTTTCAGACCCACAGTTAAGTCTATCATTCAACCCTTAGTTATGTTTTTAGTGTTTTTATGTGTTTTAATATTGTTTTTAGTTTTTTTTGTGAATTCCTGAATTATGTTTTGACTGTAATAGTTAGATGACAGTTTTGTTTAACATTAAAGTTAAATTTTAGTTGTTTTAAATTATTTATTTAAGTTTTATCATTTTCCTTACTTCTTTTACCTTGAACAAAGTTTAAGTTATTCTTAACTTTCGTTTCTTAAGTTTTGTTTCTGATTTTGTTTTATTGTTGTATTGTTTTGTGTTTATTCCTTTTGAATTGATTTATTTGTTTGTATGCAATATTTAGTGTGATATGTGTTTTCCTTAATATGTTTCTAGGTTGTCTCTTTTATGTTGTGTTATTATTGAAAGAAATTGTAGGATAGAACCTAAAGTTTTCTTTATTAAGTTTTCTACTTTCTTATTTTATTAAGTTTTCTAGTTGCTTATAAGTTAAGTTCTCCTTGTACCCTAGTTTTTCATTTGAATAGTTAATTGTTGATTGTATTTCAGATTAAAGTCTATTATCAATTGTTTAGCTTATTAGTCTACCTCAGTTTAATTACTTTAAGATTTTCATTTTTGGAGTTTGACTCGGTTTTTCATTTTGAAAGATCTTTCGATCTTTTGTTTGTTAAAATATTTACACGACACCCTCTACCTTCGCATATATTTTGTGTCAA
>LPNX010244650.1:434460-449971 GCA_001517045.1 Pseudotsuga menziesii
TAATTAAAGAATAGGTAGATTAATTTACACATAATAAAACACCCAACACTTTTGGCACCGTTGTCGGGTAGTTTTTCTGTAAGGTATAATAGAATTCTTTATGAAGTTTAGTCATAGGTTGGTAGCAGGACAGCAGTAAGATGACAGGTAAGAACCTGTGCATCTATTATAATAGGCACCCCAAAATCTAGCAACAGTAATAGCATAGGTTTTCTTTAGTTTAAAATTCTTTCATGAGTAGAATTAGAGATCCTCAAGGTAGATTTATCAAGACCAGAAAAGTTACTGAAGTCTCTACTAACTACCATAGGGGACGTAATTCCCAAACTACTAACTCACCAAAAAGGTATCGAAAGACACCTATAGGAAGTAGTTATACCCTGAAACCTAAATAAATTCCCTTAGAAGATATTGCTGGAGAAGCCATAGAAGGAGAAGGAACCTTGGCAAAAGGTCCTAAGGACCCTATTTCTAAGGAAGTTCAGGAAGATTAGCCATTAGACCCTGTTCCAAATCCAATTAACACAACTTTTTCACTAGTAGGAGATCCAAATTTTGTTGACTTTGTTGATCCTGCTCAAGTAAAATATCTCTTTGGAACCTCAGTAGATCCAGTTATTTCACAAATTGAAACTTCTACAGTAGAAGCTACTATCCCTCTAGGATTCAATAAAAAAATGATTGATCAGAGGAATAATATCTCTCCTGAAATAGAACATTGGGACGCCCCATTATCACCTCGAAAGGAGCCTCATAGGTATATTTACGTTAAGAATACAACTTATATGGAGAAATGGGGAGAAAACAAAGATCATGATGAAGTTAGGAATAAAGAAGGAGAAGGGGAAAATTGGACCAAGCACTTGTAAAAAATGAGGAATTAGCTACTAGGTGACTAAAAATTCTAGTCACCACAGGATTTTCAAGTGATTTACTAATAAATATGAGCAATTTTGATTGACCCAACTATAAACAACTAAAATTAACGACTAATTTAGTCACCAGTTAACAAATATGACAAGATAATATGTGACAGAGTTTAAAATGACTAACATAAACGACCAATTTAGTCACGACATAAAAAATGACTAGCTAGAAGAATATGAATTAGTCATTTATGTTAGTCATTTTTAATTGTGTCATGGAAAATTGCAATTTTGACAATGAAGTGTAAATTTTGTAAATTTTCTACCTTCTATTAGTAATATTGGTTCCATACACCTCGATCTTTAGAGATCCAACAAATCAATTGCATGAAGTTTATCTTGACCATATTTATCCATGTTGTACCATTGAAGCAAACCATTAAGCGCGTGCCAAATTAGGAAACTTAGGTTCCTACATCAATTACGAATTAGGTACTAGAACCTATACCATATCGTTACCTAGAAGAATCATAGCTAGTTGTTGATCCTTCAATTTAAGAGTCCCAAGTCCCATACTTAGAACCTAAGCAAAATTTTACATGGTGGTGACACCATTGTGAAAATTTACGTGTTTTTTTAATAATTAAAAAAACTAAAGAAAAATCTTGAAAAGCAAAAGTGACAGTCCACCATCAGTGATCAAAATTGAAGGGTGAGTCTCAATTTTAATTGAAAGGGTATTTATTCTCTCAACGCTTCAAAGATGAAGGGAAATACAAATATGTGTACTTCAATTGACAAGTATAAATTAACTAAACCTTTTCATTAAAAAAATGCAAAAATCAAAATTTTTTTTAGACAAAAGCGATTATATTATAAAGGGAGGTGGTGTAACCACCAAAGGTTCCAGTTTACAAAAAGCCATCATAGAAGCGGTAACTGAATACCAATATATAGAGAAACCAGAGTAGCCATAAGTGCCCTTGAGGAAGTGGCAAAGACATAAACCATAAAAAACACCCTTGAGGAAGCGGCAAAGACATAAACCATCAAAATTCCCTTGCAGAAGTGGAAATCAAAGAGACTGAAGTCTTAACAGAGTTTATAACTGAGAGTCATAATTAACTAACTGCCTAAAAGCTGATAAATAGAGACAAAAATTTGCAGGGAAGTGGAGAGTCGAATGCGAGCCGGTCGGCGAACCCAAACGAATAAACGAATTTAAACCATCTGAACTAGAAGGCATACCATTTCCTTCGTGCTTGACAATTTTGAGGGCAAGATTCTCCACCTTGAGCTCTAGCTCAACAATCTGCCTAGTGAGCAAGTTGAGTCAGTTCTCTTGACCTTTCGTTTGATTTTCTTTCGAAGGAAGACCAAATCCTTGTTCACATGTTTCAGATGCCATCCACCCTCATAGTCAATTACGTTCACCTGAGTTTGCAGTGATTTGAGCTCGTGCTTCACCTCCTTAATATTTGTGTCCACTGAAGTTGGAACAGACGCAACCGCAGAAGAGGAACCTGGTTCCATCCTGAGTAACAACAGTCTTCAAGCAACCAGATGACAGAGCTCCCAACTAATCAACCCATCAAGCTTGCTTCGTCCCTCTTCTTTCCATTCCTTTATATCCATAAGCATAGGGGAGAACGGAGTCACCTCATAGCCCAGTGCACAGGAGATCAAGCAAATGCTCGAATGATTCGATGCGGCCTCCATACCTGGGTTTTTAAGATGCTTGTATGCTCGAATGGTAATTTCACCCAATAAACCAACCACTGCAACTTCCTTCGACATGACTTCTATGGATTTCACCTCATGTGAGAGCCCCAAGTCCATAAATGCCATTAATCCAGTGAATCCCCTCAACCACGAACAATGATAAATCTTGACGTCACCTATCCTGATGATATTAAGACATGGGATGGAGCACAGAGACTTCGAGTGTCTTTGCAGCATATGGAGGGACAGAATGGGTGGAGCTTTTATGCAAACCCACGCAGGATGACGTGAACACCACGTGCAAGATGTCAAGGCAGCCTGCCAGCATGTGGAAGAACAAGGGCAGAGGGCCCATTAGGGAGAGTCCCATGATAAGCCCTCGGGCCTATGGGGGGGTAGAAGGAACCCTGATCATTAAAAATAAGCTCCCTAGGGCTTAGGGAGGCCCCTTTATTAGCCTCTAGATCAGCATAGCAGTTAGTTTCCCACAACACATGATAGAAATCATTTTTTTGAAGAGGGAGGCTTGAGCCATGATCTTGTGGATAAGATGTCTCGACGCCATATGAGTTGGCATAGGTATTTTAGCAAGAGCATGGATGAGAACTCTGGAGTCTCCAATGACTATTAGCTCAGGGATTCCCAATGATGTGGCTATCCTTAATCCTTGCCAAAGGGCCAAGGCTTCAGCCATGTTGTTGGTGTCGATGCACAGCCCCCAAGCAAAATTGAACTCCATCAATCCATCCAGAGTGAAAAAAACTCCGCCCCCCACTGCCGCTCCAAGATGCAAAAAAAAAATATTGTTATTTCAATTTTTTACAATTTTAAACAATTGAGCACTTTAATATCTACATGAAAAAATGATATATTTTCAATGAAACTTATTTTGAACACATTTAGTTGTCATATGTGTATCATTAATTTTACAGTTTAGTAACATAACAACTATTCTTTGTATCTTTTAGAGTTGGAGAACACGTCATTATACAAAAAAACTACTTAGACTATGCCATAACCATATTGGGGTATCCACGTGCCACTAGTAGAAAATGAGGAATTAGCTACTACGTGACTAAAAATTCTAGTCACCACAGGTTTTTCAAGTGATTTACTACTAAATATGAGCAATTTTGATTGACCCAACTATAAACGACTAAAATTAACGACTAATTTAGTCACCAGTTAACAAATATGACTAGATAATAAGTGACAGAGTTAAAAATGACTAGCTAGAAGAATATGAATTAGTCATTTATGTTAGTCATTAGTAATTGTGTCATGGAAAATTGCAATTGTGACAATGAAGTGTAAAATTTGTAAATTGTTTAACTCCTATTAGTAATATTGGTGCAATGTACCTCGATCTTCAGATATCCAACAAAGCAATTGCATGAATTTGCTCGACCATATTTATCCCTGCTACACCATTGAAACAAATCGTTAAGCGCATGCCAAAGGAAAACTAGGTTCCTTCAATTATGAATTAGGTATAGCTAGAACTAGTACCATATCGATACCTGGAAGAATCATATCTAGTTGTTGATCCTTCAATGTAAGAGTCTCAAGTCCCATACTGAGGTGATTTTCTAAAATCACTATAACTATCATGATCTGTGATCGTTGAATTAGCTGCACCAGTCGACGTAGCTTCACCAAGCTCAGTTCCTTTAAACATTGTAACAGTTCATCCAATAACAATATTTTAAACCAAGAACAATATTTTAGCCAATCAAAGACTCAATTATAATTAAACTCAGGTGTTGACCCAAAACTAGTCTCATATCCATATGCAGTAAAGGTAGAGACCCAAACCCATCTCAGATTTTTAGGTAAATATTTTGATTCCTCGACCTCTTACAGGGGTGACCTCGCAAAATATGATATGTGTCATGCAGTGATGACCCCTCGTTATCACTATCAAGTTAAACATCATTTATGCATTACCGACGAGGTAAATTTTGCATCTAACGTCACCACCCACCCGATTCACGATGTACACAGCTCTTCTCGGCCAACAACCTCGATCCAAGTTTATTATATATACTACTATAACAAAAAATACCATTAAAACAAATATTATATAATAATAAAACAAATTTTAAATTTATTTAAAACAAAAATTATTATATTTATATAAAACACAAATTAATTAAATTTTATATTAATCCTAAAAAGAATTATTAAAAAATTTTATAAAAATTTTTTATTTGAGAGTTGGGGTGGACTAAGGCCTATGCTTTTTCATCTATGGATGAGGATGAGACAAGTGTACTATCGAGATTGATTCTATGGCAGTGCTTCAAAATTCGAAATAAATAATTATAAAAAAAATATAAAAAATAAGTGGTAGTTATCGATACCTCTAGCCATACAAGAATAATAAGATTAGCAACAACCATATTAATAAGATTAATATGTTTGGAATACGCCAAGAGGAATATATCACTAGTGAAGTTAATTTAATAGTTGTATCATCATTGGACTTAACCTAATAGTTATAATTTTTTTTCTTAAAGAATGTGTCAATTACTTGTATCTAATACTTAATCTAACATAAAAACCACTTAAGTTGTGGTTGTTAAGCTCATAGTTGAATTTAAGATCATAGTTGTATCATCATGTTGGAGTTAAGCTAATAGTTGTATTTAATAGTTAATTTAAAAGTTAATATAAATCTATTGTAGTTAATAAAAGAGCTTCGAGTTATCATGACTTCTAGCTTCCAAATGGAGTTGGACTAAGCCTTATGCACATTAACTAGACTCCCAATTGGTAGGTGGAGTTCGAGTGTCACATCAGTTGCACATTACCATGCCACTAAGTGTAGTTATCACATGAGTTAAGAGGAATTTATTAGGAGTTAATAGGATTTTATTAGGAATTATACTATCACATGAACTGCACTTTACTTCAACTCCCAACTGTAAAATGCAGTTTGACTAATTAACTCAACTTCAAGCTCCTAGATGGAGTTCAACTGTCACATGGACTACACATTACCATGCCATTAAGTTCAATTATCACCTGACCTATTTTTTTTTTTATAATTAATTATAAGGAGTTCTAACGATTAATAGTTAATTTAAAAGTTAATATAAATATATTGTGGTTAATAAAAGAGCTCTGAGTTATCCTGACTAAGCCTTATGCACATTAACTAAACTTGCAGTTGGTAGGTGTAGTTCAAGTGTCACATGAGTTGCACAATACCATGCTACTAAGTGTAGTTATCACATGAGTTCAAAGGAATTTACTAGGATTTCAAACTATTTTATTAGGAGTTTGACTCTTACATGACTGAACATTAGCTAGACTCCTAGATGCCAAATGCAGTTGGACTAAGTCATAAGTAATTAGAGTTGAAGTTAAGCTAATAGTTGTATGTAATAGTTAAGCTAATATAAATCTATTGTAGTTAATAAAATATATATGAGTTATCGTGACTTCTAGCTTCCAAATGGAGTTCGACTAAGCCTTATGCAGATTAAGTGGAATCCCAATCGGTAGGTGGAGTTTGAGTGTCACATGAGTTGCACAATACCATGCCACTAAGTGCAGTGATCACACGAGTTTAGAGGAATTTATTAAGAGTTCGAACTATTTTATTTGGAGTTCGACTCTTACATGACTGCACATTAGCTAGACTCCTAGATGTCAAATTCACTTGGACTAAGCCGTAAGTAATTAGAGTTGTAGTTAAGATAATAGTTGTAAAATCATTGGAGTTAACATAATAGTTGCATATAATAATTAAGGTAATAGTTATCCAATATAACTTTGATTAGAGTTGAAGTTAAGCTAGTAGTTCTAGACACATTTGTGTTAAGCTAATAGTTGTATCTAATAATCGATGGAGTTAAGCTAGTAGTTGTATCTAATAATCGAATAGTTGAAGATTAATTTCAATTTTTACAACTATCACTAACTCTACTTATCACATGTTAATTAAATTATTTTTTATTTTTTTGAAATTATTAATTTTTTATTTTAAACGACGCTCATATAATCAATCTGGACAGTACACTTGTCTCATTCTCGTTTAATCTTGGACAACTACGATAGAATCAATCTGGACAGTACAATTGTCTCATTCTCATCGATAGATGAAAAAGCATAGATGATATTCCACCCCAAAATTCTAACATATATACACCTATGAACGTAACAATTGTAGAAATAACATGTAATTAAGCATAAATAACTAAAAGAATACAAAAAATTAAAAAAAAATCTAACCTGTCTTCCATTGTATAACTATCTCTTAACCTTAACCTTAACCTTAACCTTAACCATGTCCCATGCATGCCCTACTCCCATCCGACCACAAACTATGTACTAGCCTTATCAATTTAGAAGTCTACACACATACAAGACAATAAAGTCCAACATTGGTGATCCGCTAGAAGTGTTGACAATTGCTAACATTTGAAACAAAATCAAATGGCCCGATGGTCCTGGACAATCAACAGAACTAACATAAACCCTGTTATTTCTGTGAATTTTAACCCCAACAAACAAGCCAAACGTTCGAAGAATTGGTCCCATTGAACTGATAAATTTTGTTGGCACGCTCTCAACGAGAATCGAACAGCCGACCAGGACAAGGTCAAGACCTTGGAGCTCCAGATGCAATGGCTGCTACTTCTTTGTGATGGGGTGCTTTCACGTCTAGATCAGAAGGGTTTTCATTTGACCATGGGGGCATTGGTTGCAGGAGATGGGGATTCAGGGGCTTTTGTCGTCACTGAAATCTGTGATGTACCCCATTCACGTGAAGGAGTTGGAAGGAGACAATGTGGCTGTAGACACTTATTCATGGCTTCATAAGGGAACTTTCTCCTACAGTACGGAGCTTTTCCATGGCCTCTCGACTCAGATGTCTGTAAATACTCACTATGCAATGCTTTCTATTTCATCTTTATCAGCAGAATTTATATGATATTTCATGTCATCTCTCTCTCTATATTCCGACGAGAACCGATAGTTCCAAGCTAGAAACATATATATATATATCTAATTAAATGTCTGGGTCATGGTCCATCTTTAGCTAATTATGCTCCCGCGAGTTTCGAACCTATGCTATGTTGCTTTCACTGCACTGCCAAGAGGGTTGAATTTGATAGATTTTATGTACCTTTTTTCTCTTTGCCTATACAACTTAATTAGAACAATGAAAGGCACTAAGACAAAATAAAGACAAACTAAAGGGAGACGGTTACTTCATTTTCAATTTGATTTTAATTGGGATTGGCATAACATAAAAGGTAGCATGTTGGATCCTTAACCGCAATGTAAACCACCTTTAGCTCTCGATAATTTATAAAGGCACTGTTTCTGATCTGTTCCACGTGGGCCAAGTTAACCTAATTCACTTTCATTGGATGATTTAACTCACTCTTATGTATTAATCTTGTATACACGTTTATACAACCATACTCTATGCAAGTGCCTGATTTGCTTGAGGACCTAGAAAAGCAGGAAGACTTTCACATCTGGATCATGCGTGGGAATGCCCTCCCTGTTGGTTGGATCGAATACAAGCAACCCCATCATTTATTTACCGACCGACTTGGCTTGGATTTGGTGCTGGTCATTCAGGCTATTATTTGATCTTTTGGGTAAATAAAATAAGTATTGTATTTTGCTCTCAGCAATGGTACAGGGGAAATTGGGTGGGCGTTTATCACAACTATTCCAGGTTCAATTATCAGTGCATTTCTTAATGGATTTTTTTTTTAAGTCTTTGAAACACGTTTGAGGAGTTCTGAGCCTAGGGTTCAATTTTCAGTGCATTTCATGGTTCTATTAGAAAAAGTCCCATTTTCAGTGCATTTCATAATGGTTCTATTAGAAAAAATTCCAAGGAGTTTTGATTGATCCTACTCTGGCATAACTCCTATTTTCAGTGCATTTTATAATGTTTCTATTAGAAAAAAGTTCCTAAAACAAGTCCAAGGATTTTTTATCGATCCTACTCTAGCATAAGTCCCATTTTCAGTGCATTTCATAATTGTTCTTTTAGAAAAAAAAGTCCCTGAAACAAGTCCAAAAAGTTTTGATGGATCCTCCTTTGACATAAGTCCCATTTTCAGTGCATTTCATAGTGGTTCTATTATTTGTTACTTCATCAAGGAATTACTATATTTTACTGGAGTTTGAACTACATAAAGTGTATTACTTCACCAAAGAATTAATATATTTAATTTCTAAGTGTTTAAGGAATTACTATATTTTATTGGAGTTTGAACTACATAAAGTGTATTACTTCACTAGAGAATTAATATATTTAATTTCTAAGTGCTGAAAGTTAATGTTTAAAACTGAGAGTATAGCTTTTCTACTATTATTTCTTTAGTAACGACTTTCATAAATTTGCAGGAAAAACGGCACCAGCTATTAAATGAGATACGAACACTATGTGAGGCACCACATGTGAATGGCTTAGTGGAGTTTCATGGGGCTTTTTACACTCATGCATCTGGACAAATCAGCATTGCTTTGGAATATGTGGATGGAGGCTCACTTAGAGACCTTGTTCAATCAAAGAAGCGCATTCCTGAGCCAATTCTTTCTGTTATCACACACAAAATTTTACATGTAAGATAATTTCGATTGTGGCTTCTGTGGCAAGGGAATTCTGTTTTTTATTTAATCAACCTTGTGATGCTTCTTTGCTTATATATTGCCATGAATGATGGAGAACGATTTGTTGTTGTATTTGTAGGGATTGGACTATTTACATCGCATTAGGCATCTGGTGCATAGGGACATAAAGCCTGCTAATCTGCTTATAAATATGAATGGAGAGCCAAAAATTACAGATTTTGGCATTAGTGCTGGTTTGGAGAAGACTGTTGCAATGGTATTTAGTTTGTTTCAACGTTTAAGCTGATGTTTCACAAAAAACTATTCAAGTATGATTACAGAACATAAATTTTAATATATAATGTGGATATCTGTGAGGGAAATTTAGTTTTGAGCTAAGGTAGTTAACTGGTCTGATAGAAAATCTTATTCAATGAACTGTCAACGGAATGCATTTTTCAGCAGCAAATTAACTACAAATACTTCGTATGGGAAGAATGTTTATTGTTAACTGTGACTTGATTTTACAATGGTGGATGCAGTGTGGTACATTTTTTGGTACAGTCACATACATGTCACCGGAGAGAATCAGGAATGAATATTATTCATTCCTAGCAGATATATGGAGCCTAGGACTTTCCATTTTTGAATGTGGTACAGGAGAGTTCCCATACAATGAAAGCAAGGGTCCTATGAATCTCATGCTACAGGTAAAGACTCACCATGGCATGAATTTGATTTATGTAATGAAACTTTACATGAAGTTGAGTTTTTCACTATAAAAACAGAGACTTCTGTTAATTTGATCACAATTTCCATTTCTTTCCTCATTTTAAAGGAGTTCCTTGGACATTGGATATTGTTGTAGTAAAGAAGTACCGCTGTTCATAAAATAGATGGTCTTATTGGATTTTAAAGATAGAATTACTCAGTTACTATCCAGATACTTAAAAAATGAGGGTTTCACTAGAGAAGCAGAGACTGTTGTTAATTTGATCATAATTTCCATTCTTTTCCTCATTTTTCTAGTTTTGCTTGGACATTGACTATTGCTACAGTGAAGAGGTACCATTGTCAATAAAATAGATGTTCTTATTATTAGACTTTAAAGATAGAATTATTTGGTTAGTCCAAAGTATACCAATCCACTATTTAACGTCTTGCATTGCCACTGATTTTGGTTCTACTTTTAAGAATTGCTTGACGAGATATACTTGGTCCCAAAGTTAACCTTTTGACATAGTTTAGGGAATAGTTCTGTGGTTTTGCAAGGGTCAGGTTTTATGTTTGAAGTGCTTCTTTCATTTCAACTCCTTGAAATTCTATTCTGCTTTATTTTGATCCATTTCTCTAGTGGGTAGATGACCTGTCCCCTTCATGCTTTTTAACTAAATCACTTTGAGAATGATCATTTTTTTTTTAGATTGGTGATCTAACCCCAAGGCTAGACTACTTCTGCCTAGGAAATTTGGTGTGAAAAGTAGGTAAATAAATTGATTTTACTGATAAGTTATAGGTGTGAATGTTGGAAATTTCTTGGAATTCGCACTTCAATGCTAAACAAAAATTCCACCTTCTTCCTAGAAGGTTTCCCAAATCTTATCCCTGGGAATTTTCAAAATTAAAGTACCAAACAGCAGTAGAAGTACGATACTTCACCTCAAAATAGCCTTAACTTCCTGGCAATTCAAGGGGGGAAGATACTAAACAATCCTATGAGTTTTCATCCCTCTAGGGAAACTTCTTATGCCTAAAACATATCTGAAAACTCATCAAAACAATAGATACAAAAGCAAACAAAACAGCATGAGATGCCTGTACTATGTCTTCAATATTAGTGTAAAGTCCCTTAACAATTTCATATGATGCACAGGGACCTAGTGCCCCTAAAAAATCCCCGTACCTTCATTGTGTCCTGGGGACTGGGGGACCCCTATGAAATGTTCCTAGTCTACTGGGAATTTCATCGGGGACTTGGAGACTTGCTGGCCATATCCAAAATGTCCCCAACAGATTTTGGGACTTCTAGGCAGAGTTTGGAGACATTCCAAGTCAATTTTGGAGATGTCTGAGACAGATTTTGGAGATGTTTTGGGCATGTATCTTCAGTTTGACAATGGACATTGATGATTCCACAATATGATCATTTATCCCATCCATATTTTTCATATTATTTTGAATCTAAATCTGAACCTATACAAGTTGCAACTCAAAATATGGGTGGTGTATGATGGGTTTTGATTTGTGTTTCTGGTGATTTAACTATTGTCTTTTTAGACATCATTACAAGCAACAAAGCCTCTATGTCAACGAATTAAGAATTGCAACAACTCAAATGTTTGATCCTTCCAGGTATTTCTCTTGTTCTTCTCATTTTTAGGGTTATCTTAGCTTTTAAATATTGTACATAGGTGTCCATAAGTTATTCAAGTCCAACTCTTACCCCATCCCAACATCAAGTACTGTGTAAACAATTGGATAGTGAAGACTTAGATTGTGTACTAAACATTTGAATAAATTTCTATTCAATATCCTTATTAATATAAAATATGAATCTAATCTCTTTACAGAATGCAATCATGTATATCCCAAAGTGTTTTGTAGTGGTTTTCAACACAGCTATAAAAATCTACAAAACCTGTTCAGAAGACAATGCTTTTTAACCCAATCCTCATAAACAAGAAATCTAAGGAAGAAGAGTTGTTATAGAGTTGTTATGTATATTGAAAATAGCTAAACTTAAGTTTCTAAAGCTAAACTGCATTTTTCTCATGTTCGAGTGCCAATGATGGTCTCTCAACTTTTTTCTTATTTTCCTAAGCTTTTTTGGAACTGGCAAGTGTAGGGGATGTGCATAATACTGTATAGTATAGAATATTGTTCTTACAAGAAACTACAAATGTTTATTATGAATTCTAACTTCTAAAATTTATATATATATATATAAGTTTTAAAACTTGGAACCGGGAGTTGAATCGGTCGAGGGTCATCTCGGACCGGAACCGGTAATGAACCGGAGCAGTTTGATTTCAATAAACCAGGATATTAAATAATACAAAAAAAAATTACAATTTGAATGACAAAAAT
Source organism: Pseudotsuga menziesii (assembly GCA_001517045.1). NCBI lineage: Eukaryota > Viridiplantae > Streptophyta > Pinopsida > Pinales > Pinaceae > Pseudotsuga > Pseudotsuga menziesii. Next base: position 446,724 of record LPNX010244650.1, read on the forward strand.
TAAATTTAACACTATCCAAAATATGATTTGAAGCCATTAGATGATTAGAGACATAATATGCAAAGTCTACTCATGTATATAGTATATAAACCATGTATGGATCACAAAATGGCACCAAGTGCACTACATAGAAGATAGTATTGTAGTACATAGAAAAATATCATAGCAAATATCTCAGAGTTTGAAAGAAAATACAATATCAATGAGGCTCTATCATCAAAATAGCCTCTACAATCCAAAAAAAATATCAATGCTGAGTCATGACTCATGACTCATGGCTAATCAATCATCAAACTCAAAACCATTGCTGGAAATAGAATGCTCAACATCAACATCTGGCTCATACTCCTTGGAGGACTCCCCCTTAGGGACATCTACAACCCTAGTAGAAGCACAGGATGCATGGCTAGGCTGTCTAATGCTACTAGTACTAGTACCACCACTTCCTTCAATGTTTGGGTTTGCACATGTATCCCTTGCAGTTGGTACTAGTGGATCTGCATCCAAAGCATCCCACCTCAACTCATCTTCAACTTCATTGTCAAAAATCAGATTCAAACTCTGCCGACTGAATCTCCACTACCCATTCTGAGTTTGGATCAATATCCTCCAACATAATGGGGACCTGTATCAGTTCTTTTGTTTAACAACTGGTTGCGTCTTAGCTGAAGTTTGCACTTCACAAAGATGAGATCATTTAACTGTTTTTGTTCCAAACAGTTTCTCTTCTTCATGTGAATCCGCTCAAAGACAGACCAATTGTGCTCACACCCAAAAGCACTGCAAGGTCGACTAAGGATTCGAATTGCAAACTTTTGCAATTGAGCACATTGTCTACCAAATGATTCCCACCAGCTTACTGCAGAGACAAAGTTAGTTCCACAAATTAGATTGCAAATTGAACTTAAACAACTTAAAGGCTAAATCTTAAACAATTGAACTTAAATATTTAAAATTAAAGCTTAAACTAAAACAATTGAACTTGAACTTAATCAAGCTTTTGATTCTTGGAAATTTGAAATTGTTTACCTAGTTGGTCCTCATCTCTTGCCTTCTTTTCTAGGGTTTTTCCAAAGGTGCATATGGCTCGATTAAAAGAGCTGATCTGTCTATGTATCTCCACCTGATCACTCTCATCAGGGACCATGCGCTCTAGGCACTCATACAAACCTTCTTTGACCTCCTCTTGTGAAGGTTTGTCTAAATTCACTATATCATTTGATGTTCACGTTTCCTGTTATACAAGAATTATCTGATTTATCAAGTCTTGTAATGTGAGGCATTTCTATTGGGTTTTAACTTATGTTCATCCTAAGGAGTAATACTTGTGGTAGGCTACAACTGGAGAAGAAATATCTACAGAGAATCTAGGAGGTGCATCAGTGCATTATAAGATCTTTGGAGTTTCTGATCATTATGCCAATGGTAATTTCTTCCCTTCCCATGCAATTTCTTGGATATGTAGAAAGAACTCATGACTTTTTGGTATTTACACATGTTATAATAAATGCATATTGCAAAATGATTGGATTCAAACATCATATACTATATATGAGCTGGGTCTTATGATGACTTTGTCATTGGTTAGAGATATTTCCTGCATATCTATGTTTCCAGAAAGGATTTTCATGTGGATATATACCAAAATTAGTTTTTTGCCTTGAAGGCTCCAATTCAATACAAAATGCATTTTGCAGCCCTTGTTGTTTCAGAGTGAGACTCACAACCATGTTTGCTTGAAAACAAGCATATTTTTATGTTTTCTATGTTAACCATTTCAAATAACCTAACAAAAAAAGGAATATATGTTAACATGTTTGACCATTGACTCTACAACCGAATGAGAGTCAATGTTGGCTAAAAATTTCAACCTACCTACCACAGATATAGACGCTATTTTCAACTGCAAAAATATTCTCTCTACCACATCTTGGACTATGCCTGTACTAAGGGGGATGTAGGAAATATGATAGAGTAATACATCATAGTCCAATATTGAAATCCCTTGGTTCTTGGCCCTCATAAGTTTCACAACTGTTGGATTTAATTGTCTATACAACCGCCTGAATGGAAAGTGCATCTTTGAAATCCTTTGGACTTTCTTTCTTCTGTTGCTAGGCCATTGTCTGTTAATCATATTTTCACATTGAAACCATCATTGAGTACGGGCATTTCTCTTCTAGAATCTAGTTTTGTTTTATGGAATTTTGAAGGATTTTGTTATAGAGCACAAACACATTCTTTTCAAGAAGTTTCATGTCAAGAAGATTTGATGCTAGGTTCATTGGTTTGTTGGACAGTTGTCATTTTGTTTCAAAAATTTTGTAATCAGTTCAAAGACACTTGGGTTTGAAGGAAATGGGTCCATTTCTAACACAATCACATTATAAATCTTGTAGGATATGAGTTGTATGAGGAGCCCTTACCCTCTAGAGGAATTGTGATAGGAATAGGGCCAGTTAATAGATAGTTGTGTTTGTTTGTAGCCAATGACCCTACTGTCAAAGGTGGGACTTATTATCCTATTACTGTTAAGAAGCATCTTCATGCACAAGAAATTGCTGCACATTGCAATATACCTTGCATATATCGTGTTGACAGTGGTGGTGCTAATCTTCCAAGACAAGCAGAAGTCTTTCCTGATAGAGAGAATTTTGGAAGAATATTTTACAATCAGTCACTGATGTCAGCTGTAGGAATTCCACAGATTGCTTTGGTATTAGGTTCTTGCACTGCTAGAGGAGCTTATATTCCTGCAATGGCAGATGAAAGTGTTCTTGTCAAAGGAAATGGCACTATTTTTTTAGCTGGACCTCCTCTTTTCAAGGTTTGTCTAAATTCACTATATCATTTGATGTTCACGTTTGCTGTTATACAAGAATTAACTGATTTATCAAGTCTTGTAATGTGAGGCATTTCTATTGGGTTTTAACTTATGTTCATCCTAAAGAGTAATACTTGTGGTAGGCTGCAACTGGAGAAGAAATATATGCAGAGGATATAGGAGGTGCATCAGTGCATTGTAAGATATCTGGAGTTTCTGATCATTATGCCCATGGTAATTTCTTCCCTTCCCGTGCAATTTCTTAGATATGTAGAAAGAACTCGTGACTTTTTGCTATGTACACATGTTATAATAATTGCATATTGCAAAATGATTGGAGTCAAACGTCATATACTATATATGAGCTGGGTCTTATGCTGACTTTGCCATTGGTTAGAGATATTTCCTGCATATCTATGTTTCC
>LPNX010244650.1:454666-500959 GCA_001517045.1 Pseudotsuga menziesii
ATTAACTATCAATGACTAAATCATTTTCTATCAATGACTAAATCAATGACTACTAAGTCAAGCTATTAATGACAAGTGAAATACGACTAGCTATAAGATAGTGGAAATTTGCTACTATTAGTCACCGACTCAAAAATAGTCATTTATAGCCTAATTTTAGTCATTTTTTAGTCATTAATTTCTCATTTTCTATTAGTGTGCAATCCAAGCTTGAGATATGTAAGAATGATAAGGACTAGGAACCTAAGAAAAACTAATACACAAATCATGAAACATTCAAAACAATTTCCTACATACCAACCAAGTTAGCAAAGCTAGCATAACCGGGGTTGGGGAATCAAATATTTTTGTTCAACACTTGTCGTGAAAGCATACATGCATGTGATGGAGGGGCCTAAGTCAATTGAATCCTTGTAACTCACTACATGTCTGAGTCTCAACACTCTACCTTTTAAATTGAACCAAAATACCAAAAGACGTTTATTAATGGCTAGATTTGAGAAATTTCTAGGTGTGAGTAATTAAGGGCTTGAGGCTCTAAAATTTGTTGCGTTTTGTACAAGTCCATGATTCAATCATGAGTAGGAATTTAAGTTATTCAATGAAAAAAATTAAGGTGTATAACCCTTATGTTGAAATCATTTTCCATGTTTATGCAAGACACTACCCTCTTTATTGTCTTACCAAAAGACATGATAATGAGGAAGAATACCTAAAATTATGGACTTCACCTTCAAAGAATGCCTTGCAATCACATTGGTAAGGAGTGATAAGAAGGTCACAACAATCCAATGTGTCAAATATCAGTTGATTGTGTTAATTAAAGACTTATATGGTAAATTTAATATAAGACTTACTTATAGTTGTCTCTTACTCTTTGCGTCTTGACACGTTTAATATTTTATGGTTGTCTTTGCGCCTTGACCCAATTTGTATTATAATGTGAGGATGTGCATGCATAATAATCCTTAGTTTTGACTATGAGATGAGGATTTAAAGAGAAGATGATGTAAAGACAAATAATTTTTACATGTATTTTGGTAGCACTCAAGACAAATGTTATGAGAAACCACAAATGTTTGGAAGGACGGAGGGAAATTACATCACAATCATACCATCCATCAAATTGAAGACTATTCTTGAGCCAACAATTGTTTTTTTTATTTTATTAATAACCATTGTGTCTCCATATCGTGTGCCCAATGACACCTCTCTATAGCAATGCATAAAACGACTTCTACACAGTTTGTGATCCTAGCTACATGCCATTATTTGTATTTTCATGACATCGAGTATTATTTATAGTTGGACTTATCAAACCGGCCTTTTGAATTTCATTTTGACTAAAAAAGAGTGGACATGGATAGCGAGGTTCACATAGGTAGTAGGCACAAATGTTTGAGCTCGTTTCAAGCCTAGTAGTAGACTAGTAGTTGTTCTTTTTTGTTATAGTCGTAGTTGTTGACACATTGTCACACTTTAGATTGCACCCCAAGTGACTCAGGAGTCAGAGTCACATCTTGATGGCTAGTGCCTCGTAGTCATCAATGATTACTTGCCATCTTGCACAATGAAGTAGTGAGTGTATGGAATCAGTGAGTAAGTGATTATAATTGATCATATTTACAATATTTTGAATGATGAGTTGAACTTTATAGCATAGGAATTATGCCCTTGTTAATTTGAAGGGTAAAATTCAGATCTTAATTTTTTTTTGAAGAGAAATATTAACTTTACACTTATGGGAAGGGATAGAACCCTTTGGAAGAGTTGAGAAGGGTTCAAAGTGAGATAGGAAAATGATTGGTGGTATATTGAAAGATTAGACTCTAAGAGTAATACTGTATTCTCTTAAGATAGCAATAACATAAAGGATACTCTACTTTACTCTAACTATAACTCAACTTAATAACTATAACTCAACATAACTCCTATAACTAGACTAAACTCCTACCTACTTTAGCATTTTTAACTCTACCATGAACCCCTAAAAAGTTTCCAAGAAATAGAGCTTACCATACAAAATGTTCCCATACACTTCAAATTATAAATAGGAATGAAATAAATAAACACAAAGAACAAACAAAAAGGTTTTGCATCTTGTAACACCTATGAAAAGTGAAAAACCAAGATGCCTATATTTATTTGATGGCAAGACCACCCCTACCTAAATGAATTAAAAGTAAAAACCTGAAACAAGCGAGGGACGTAGTGTATTTATGCCTCCTAGCAAGTGCCTCAGAGCTAAAGCGATCCCTTGGTAGATGTGCTAGAATCGATGCAGATCTTGCTAATCTTCAATGGGAGAACAATTTACATGACCGGGTGCACTATTTGGAGAAGAACTATATTGAGGATGATAGAAGGAGATCGGGAAACATTTATTTTTAATTCCTTTCCCTCTTTATATATAAATCAAGGCTACGGATGAAGAGTCAATTTCCAGGTAATGATCGAGTCGCTCAAAGATTTAGAGTCCTTGGTTTGTATTGTGGGCATCTGATATTTGAGCAACAAGGAATTCCTAGATCCAGTAATGGGTTTCGAGTGTTTTGGGTACCAAATAATTTGAAGGAATTCCTATATCCAGCGCTCAATTTGGGGTATTGTTGGTGTACCATTTTGATGGGATTGGGAAGCTTTGTCGATAGTGATCTTAGTGCATAGATTGTGGAGCTGGGTTTTATAGAGTTGTTGACTAAGAGCTTGAGCTAGAATTTTGTTTTATAGATAAGTTTCAGTAGAGATGCATCTGTGAGATGGAATAGAGATCTTGGTGGACACAATTTAACATTTGAAGAGCTTAGATACATGGCACACCATGCATCTAACTTATGCATCCCAGGAACTCTGAAATTGAGAATGGTGTTGCTGGGCATGTTGCTGGAAATCTACATTTTGGGTCCTCCCCTGTATTGGCAATTGGCAGAGGGTTTGGAATCTATAATAAATGCAGTTTCTTTCCCTTCTTGCATCTATGATTTCTCAGCTAAATATCTATCCACTATTCCCCCAAGTATTATTTCGACTTAAACTTTTCAAATATTTTAGTATAGAGGTTAGTTTTCTATTAGCATTTACTTTGCTTCTCCAATTGATTTCTATGGTTCCTTTCACAGATCTGTATATTTTTATAATTGCTTTAGACAATATTAGAACATAGAAGAGTTATAATTAATGTGAATGAAAACCCACCATAGGTATATGCCACTGTAGCAATACTTGTCATACATCACATACATAACAACCTATAAATACTGTAACTTAACCCTATAAATATTGTAACTTAACCCTATAGATACATCTACATGAACCCTATAAATACTGTAACTTAACCTATAGCTTTATTCATATTCATTGCTTATAATAGATTTATGACTAGTAATTCCGTATAAGCACTCTTTATACATACAATCAAAGATTATATCAGTATAAGTAACATAGTGTTCAATATAGCCATGTTTAAAATGAAGAGTTACAAGCCTATTCAAGCTTACATGGTTAGAATCCATGACCTAAACTATTCCCATAGATAACATGTGGTTAACAAATACAAGAAAAATGAGAAACAAGCTTAAGTTTTCATAGTTAAGCATAGTGTAGCAGAACTCCATAAGTAGTAGTATTATGCATAATATACAAATATATGAAACTGTAATCATACTAGTATTAAAGCTTATAATGATTCAATATAAGATAGTGAGACATTCCACTAGTACCTATTGAATAAGCTGTGTTATACCCTTATATAAGCTTATGGACCTATGAATGCCTATCTATACTAGTATAAACACTAAGCTCATGAATAGTACCAGTAATCACCTTGCTTCCTGCTTTCATTACATCACTTGTATAAGATGAACAAGAGCAATTGATTAGTAGAGGTTCAATATTGTATGTAAACACATAGTTTGTTTTATAGCAGTGATTCTGTATTCAGTTTTACTAGCTTAGAGTATTATAAGGATCCATATTAGTGTAGTTTTCTATTCTTTACTCTGTATTGGTAAGGTATATGCAAGGGTTCCACTTCGAACATGGATAGTTGAAATGAACTTGTACTATTATGTTGATTTTGGGTTATTTTGATTTTGGGTTATTTTGCATAACATAAGCCTGATTTGAGAACTTCTTATCTCAATTAAAGGGTCAATATGTATGGACATAAAGCTTATTTCAGTTCCTTTCCAATGATATGGAACGCTTCCCTTGATTTGGTTTATGTTCATAAGGGATAGCATTTGACATGAGCACCCTTTTTCTTGGATATAGATAGAGTTTTTTAGGGTTTAGTGGAGCATTTTTATTTGTTTACTCCACCCTAGGTGAGATCTAGGAAATTATGATTATATTATTGTAAAGGAAGTTGAGATTCTCTACTATAAGAGAGCCTCTTCCTCAATCATTTCTAATTTTTTGATTTGGAGGGAAATCCCACTAAGAATTAATGGAATATATTTGGGCTCTTATGGATGGCTTATGCTAGAGCTATGATGTAGATGTCTTACTAATGGTTTGGTTTACTCTTGGATCAATAAGTGTTTTTATTTGGTTTTGTAGTTAAACAGGTGGTGTATTTTCAACTCTTGGTTATATGCCTTAGGATTCCATGCTTAATGAATATTATGCTCAAGTTAGTGTTAAAGATACCACTCCATCTATTCCCTTGTAGATCCTTCCTTGAATTATAGCCTTCCTTGAATTTGGTGGGGATTGACATTCGATTCCTATAAATCCTTGGATGTGTGTAATATTTCCATTACTATCCTTGATTTACCCTATTTTCCCATTTGATAAGAAAGTGCTCCCTAATCCCATCATTTCCATTATCTTTAACTTCAATAAGAAAACATTTTTTTTTCTTTGGTTACTCTTCAAATTCACTTTGTGTTTCATTGCTAAAACATAGTAATCGTATTAATGGACTCCTCCCTTGAGCTAGAGAAGATATAGCCTAAAGAGAAGAAAATGGTTAGGTGGGGTGACATTGGAATCCCTCTTATTTATATATCATCCATCATAGATTTCAAAGCTTTAATATCAAGAGTCTGATTTGTGTGGTAATAGGTCACAGACTCGCATGTCCTTAGCAGATTTTATGTGACATAAAAATTAATCACTCCTAAACATAAATTTATTATGTGTTTCTACTAATAAATCTTATGAAAATTCTATGAAATAAATCTCAAATTCCATGTATTATTTCATGTCTAATATATGACATTAGGTACAAGGGAATACTGCAAATTCAATGAGTGTTAATTGAATGCATGAAGTAGATAGGAACAAATGGAAAAAATATATTTTATTCTAGTAATTTGAGAATAATATTTCTACATATTTTCTTGGAGCTTTATCCTAAATCTATACAAGATTCTATAAAATTTGTCCTAGTACAAAATATATATTTCTGTAAGTATGCTAAAAAGGATTTGGACTAGAGGCATTTTCCAATTGGTAGGCCCATGCTACTTTGAACTTCCACTAGCTCTCTCCAAAGATATTCAAAAGTTTTAGTGCTACTTCACTCACTTTTTATAAGCCTTTTCCCCTATCTCTAGATATCTCCTTTCTGAGTGACAGTGCCTTTTTCTTGTACTTGATATTATAGGCTCATATGGGATGAAATGTTAGGAGATGGTTTTAGTTTTTGCACAACCCATGTTTTTAGAGGATATATATGGATTAAGCACAATTAACATCTTTCTGCAATCTTTATTGGGATAGGCATTGATGAGATCAAACAATTCTTTAATGAATCTACATATGTTGATGGTGATTTCCTCCATTGTTATGTCTTGATTTCATTTCTTTTTGTAGAACATGTGGCATTTTTGGCTGCTTCTCATGATTGGCTTCAAAAAGACAACTTGACAAATTGGATTGGTTTTGTGACCTAAATAGATAGTGGTTGACCTTGTTAATATTGACATTATGGTATTCAAACCACCAAGGAGTATTTCCCTAGGATTCATTTTTCTTTTAGGGGATATATTGTGGAGGTGCGTAAATGCAGGGGACAATAGTAAAAGAAAGAGGGGCTTCATACTCACTACTTACCTATGATATCTCTTACGATACTCAAATATATACAGGTATGATTTGGAGAAAGAATCAATACCTAAAATCAACTCATTATTCTAAACCCTAGCCGACAACAACCTTCTAAGTTCTAACAACTAAGAAACCCACCAAGAAAGGAATACAGGGGCCCTCGAGCCTCTAGATGCTATCTCTGTAAATTGATGAAGAATCTTGTCTCCATACCTTCCTTGGGATGAAATTTTTCAAAATTAGTGTGTTCTTTGTTACTCCTTGAAGGAAATCTCAGTCCTCAGAAAATACCATGGAGAGATTCCTACTACAACATTTTGTGACATGGAGAGAGGCCTACTCCAGATTTTGTGACATGGAGAGAGGCCTACTCCAGGTTCCTAAAAAATAAGCCGCTGATTAAAATTATTTGGGTCCAATTGTCAAGATTAATTTGTTTAAATCTTTGGCTTGTGCGAAATAAGTCAAGATTTAACCAAAATGAATCTCCCCCTCTAACAGTTACTAAAAAATGACAAATCTCCTCAGAGAATCCATTGGAAAGTTATTTTAGAGATAAGTCCCTCTCCTCCCTAGACCATGGAGATCAAGAACAGATTTGATGCTAGGAACTATAGAAATGGATCTCCTTTGGAAATAAAATATCAAATCCTCTCCTAGTCTATTTTAAATCAAGGTAAATAAGCCTCTTCTTGTATGGAACAACTAATGAAAATCTAGGCCTTGCTGGCTCTAGAGGTGTCATTTTCGATCCTAGAGAAATTTAAATAATTAAAGATGCACTCAGACACACATTTAATCAAACAACATAGAAGAGGCATTTGCTGCCTTAAAAGGTTTAGACTCTTAGAGATCATATGTCTCACCTATAAGGATATCATTTGTATTTGACACTCAACTCTAATTATCTCTTTCATACTTTAATTTGACACCTTTGATAACCACAGGATTTCCATATTTTTAAATAGTTTAGATCATATAAATTCAAGTGAGTATGCAGAAAAATCAACAGTGAGGAAAATACAATGGCCAATAAAGTTGTTGGCCTTGTTGAAGGTAATATCCTCAATATTCTTCAAGATGATTCTAAAACAACCACATGATCCCCAATTTCACAAGAATGAAAAATAAATTATTTGTACATAATGAGCAAGAGAGGGCCAAAATGTCAAATGACTCTCTTGGAGATAGCCAAATCCAACAGAGCTGAGCTACCATGAAGAAGATGTCAGGGATGACAAGACAACTGTTAGAGCTATCAAAAGAAACAGTGATGGAAATGGATGATATGCATGGAATTTAGGTTCTGATATTTTTAGTTCTTTAATATGTTCCATGGCTAACTAAAGAAATGGATCTCCTTTGGAATGAAAAGATCAAATCCTCTCCTAGTCTATTTCAGACAAGGGTAAATAAGCCCTCTTCTTGGATGGCACAACTAATGGAAATCAAGGCCCTGCTGGCTCCAAAGGTGTCACTTTTCAATCCTAGAGAAATTCAGATAATTAAAGATGCACTTAGACATGAATTTAATCAAAAAACATAGAAGAGGCATTTGTTTCCTTAAAAGGTTTAGACTCTTAAAGATCATATGGCTCACCTATAAGGACATCATTTGTATTTGATACTCAACTCTGATTGTCTCTTTCATACTTTAATTTGACATCTATGGTAGCCGCAGGATTTCCATATTTTTAAATAGTTTAGATCATATAAATTCAAGTGAGCATGCAGAAAAATCAATAGTGAGGAAAATACAATGGCCAACAAAGTTGTTGGCCTTGCTGAAGGTAATCTCCTCAACATTCTTCAAGATGATTCTAAAACAACCACATGATCCAAAATTTCATAAGAATGAAAAAGAAATTATCTATACATAATGAGCAGGAGATGGCCAAAATGTCAAATGACTCTCTTGGAGATAGCCAAATCCAACAGAGCTGAGCTACCATGAAGAAGATGTCAGGGATGACAAGACACCTGTTAGAGTTATCAAAAGAAACAATGATGGAAATTGATTATCTGCATGGGCTTTAGGTTCTGATATTTTTAGTTCTTTAATATGTTCCATGGCTAACTGATGAAGACATCTTCAGTCTGGATATTATATGTCACAAAGTTATTGTTTTGGATGAGAAAAATGTATGTTGCAACTTTCCCCTAGATATAAATATGTGATACTAAGTAGACAACGCAGTATGTTTTGTCTGTAAATATATTTAAGCAGTTAATACAAGATTGCTTTTTCTAAAAAGGGGATATTTTGGCTACCTAAGTATACTGTTCCAAGGCTTATGCATTTGTCTTCTCTCTCATATTGATTCTTTCCTGTTAGAACTTGTTGGCCAGAAATACTGACCTAGGCCAACAACGAAAAGATAGCCCACACACTCAACTTACTCCAATCTTATGTGTGTTTGGAGTAACTGTCTCTCATAGGATCAAGGCCCTACTGCTTGTATAATGTGCTCTCAAAAATAAAGAGTCTCCTTAAGTCTATGTGGCAAGGTTTACTTAACCAAATCTTCTAACAAATCATAGGGATTCAACCTAAAGACTGAATAATGCTGAATACTAACTTAAACTAAGTACTAAAAATAGTAACTCCTAATTCTATCCTACAATGACCTAAATGCAAGCTAACTATCTCAGCTGAGAGCATGAAATTTGGACTTAACAACAGGACTCAATGTATAAGGTAGTTTGCAATTCTGCATTTGTTAGAGAAGTCTACAATTAACAGAACTAAAACTAGATCAACTCACAATAAGATAATATCTCATTGCAAGATAATTTGAATATAAAATAAAACCTGTTATCAATATAAATCTAACATAATCTTGAAATATGACAGATACAATCGCATATTAACATAAAGACAAAACAATGTCAGCTTACACAGTTAATAATTCATGCAACATAGCTTCATAATCAATTGAAAAATCATGAAGAAACTCACTCACTTCCAACATAACAACAAATCATTCACATTTCAAGATGATGTAATCATTCAAAATCCACGAAAGAATGGTTTCACATAAAATATGAGGATATATATATATATATATATATGAAAACAAAATTTAACAAAGGAGAACATCATTAGCTCAGTATAAAATAACTAAAAGACTTAGCTAAGGTCTTAAGTATTATGTAGTATTCAGTAATCTTCAGAATAAGTTCCAAAAACACAAGCACGACAGAATGTAATATAAAATTGTCAAATATCCATTCTCCACAAGTCTTAGGAATCGATGATCCAGATGGATATCGATGGCCACCCACCTATTCCACTGGCTCAAAACAATTGTCCATTGTGGCAGTTTCCTACTTATTTTTCTACAGTTTTTTGGGTCCTAAACTTCCGGGGCCGTTTTGAGGCCCTAAATGGTGTTTTTTAGCAATTTGGGGCCAAAAATTTTCCATTGACATGCATTTTGTTGACCAAAAGTTGTAAATCTTAGATAGAACTTTCCAACGAGCTATCGAACACCCAAATCGAAGATCGTATACAAAAGTTATGACCCGGGAAGTTGACTGTTCAACTTACCACCTTGGGGTCGCAAACTTTATGACAGTTCATCTTCTAGGGTTACGTTTTGGATTTTTGGGGTTCTCACTCTCATTATTATTATAAATAGGCCCCTTTGGCCTCATTTTGTATTCATCTTAGCACGAATGAGCATAGCAACCACATCTCTTCTCAGACATAGCTACCACCATTCTGGCAATTGTAATACAATCTATTCTATTTCCACAATTTAATAGAATATTTGTTTACTATATCTCTGTTATCTTTGCAAAATGTTTGTTATAATGACTCTGTATATGTTATTTCATTTCGTTCACACATCAATCTAGATCAGTGGTATCAAAGGAATCTGCTCTTTGATTATTTCTCAGCGCATGTCCCCGACGAGGTCCGAGTATAGAGAGTTTGGTCTCGAACTAGTTTCACTTGATCATTCTCATCGACCCAAATGACCTCCCATGGCGGAAGAAAAGAGAGACGACGGAGCAGGAGATCCTATAAAGTCACTACTCAAGGAAGCCCTTGAGCGATAGAGGAACGAGATGATGGATAGTTTCTCCCAAATCCATCTGCGAATGTCAACAATGGCAAGTGCATCTTCAATGAGCAGACGGTTCGGGGATGCAACTCCCTTTAAGGTATAATTTAACTTTGATATTCCTTTATTTGAAGGAAACATCGATGCAGATGCCCTAGATAATTGGTTGAATGTTCTAGAAAGGTATTTCTCTGTCCACAATTTTTCCGACAGAGAAAAGATTACCTTTGCACTCCTTAAGGAAATCCCCCATGTCCAAAATTGGTGGGGTACTTATTGTGAGCAAAAATCATCAGACGAGTCTGGAATGTTTGAAATAAATCCCACTTGGGACTCTTTCATAGATGCCGTCAGGGAACAGTATTCCCATTAGAGGAAATTTCAACTCAAAATGGGCCTTTTAACTTTTATTCAAATTCCATGTCATCATGTGTTAGCCAATGAAATTGCTTTAAATTTGAAATACCGTATAGATCTTAAACACTTTTTAATATAAATTTGGGGATAGGTATCATAAAAAAACTACTTTTTTTGTTTGTATTTTTGACATATCTCCCTGTGTTTTTACTCAAATTTCGATCGAGAGAGCTCATTGGATGCAGAATTAAATTCCACATCCAACGAGTACCCACTCGGCATACTTTTGAAGGACCTCGCTACCCCAAAAACAAGAAATACCTTAAAAAAATAGAATGATGACATCATCATTCCATTTTTTCAGGTATTTCTTGTTTTTGGGGTAGCGGGGTCCATCAAAAGTATGCCGAGTGGGTACTCGTTGGATGCAGAATTTAATTCGGCATCAAACGAGCTCTCCCGATCGAAATTTGAGTAAAAACACAGGGAGATATGTCAAAAATACAAACAAAAAAGTAGTTTTTTTCTTTTCTTCCTCCAAAATTAATAAATATTATTTTATTATTTTAACTATTATTTTATTAATTCATTTTAGGAGGCCCATTTTGAGTTGAAATTTCCTCTAATGCTTGTGGGAAACTATGATGACCAGTACACAAAATGGACCATTCTGCGTCAAGAAAGGGACTAGACATTGTCAGAGTACACCAACAAATTCCATACCTTGCATACAAAGCTAAGTATTAAGGACTCTGAGTGACACCTGATTCTGAAATATCACAGTGGTCTACATCGGTACATCTAAGTTGAGATGGACTTCCTTGACATCTCTTCACTTGGATCCGCCTATCGGTATGCTGTCAAAATCGAGGAGAAATTTCGACAAAAGAACAAACAAGACTCTGGACCTATGCACCCACCGCAGAAGCAAGGCAAGGGAAACCCTGGCCCACAAAACATAGGACAAGGAAAAGACAACCAGTCCCTGCCACAAGAAAAGAAGGGAGATGGAAAGACAAATAAGGACACCAGTAAGTGGTGTGAATTCTATAAAATCCCTTGGCACAACACTGATGAATGTCGCTAAAAGTAGTCATTAGTGGCTGAGATCAAATCTTCAGAATTAGATCCTGATTCTTTTTCCAAACCCAATGCCATAGCCACATACAATGGGAGGCAGATCATTGATGCCGACCCCACTGCCACTGTTGCTACTGCACAGATTCACCTAGAGGATCCTGAAGAGTCAGAGGCAGAGGAGCGCCTATTCCAGTCACAGATGTGGGTGAAGGGGATGCCTCTACATTTTGTTGTTGACAATGGTAGCCAAAAGAACCTGATCTTAGCAGAAGTTGTCAAGAGATTGGAGCTTCCGACAACACCACACCCGCAACCTTACAGCATCGGTTTACTAAGCCAAGGATGAGGTATCCGCATTACTCAACAATGCCACCTACCATATGGCATCAATCCTTTCAAAGACGAGGTACTGTGTGATATGGCCCCACTTGAAGTCTGTGATGTTCTTTTAGGACATCCATATATGTGGAAGCGTCATGCTGTATATGAGTCACAGCCTCGCAGTGTCATTGTTACTTTGGGAGGAAAACTCTATCGAACACCAAAGACCGTTACACCTAACAAAGTCTCACAAGGTAAAAAGATAAGCTCCCAAATCAGAAAATTATTCCTTTTCACAATTGCGTCTAAAGGAGAACATAAGATCATAGAGATCTCCACACCCTCTGCACAGGGTGTCTCTGCTCATCAGACATAAGAAGAAGACAGATCCATTGTTTCCTCATCTATCTGAGTACCTCTACGATGCAAGGCCATGTATTCAAGGTGCTCATCCAGAAACAAATCATCCATACAACAATTACAACCTTCTCGGGATGTCAAAGAAAGGAAGCCTCTTCACTTCAGCAAATGTCGCACCAGGAGATCAACTGAACACACATTTCAAGATATGATACGGGATTCAATGCAATGGAGACCATTGCTTCCTAAGGAGGGAGGATTGATCTAGATGGATATTGGTGGCCACCCACCTATTCCACTGGCTCAAAACAATTGTCCATTGTGGCAGTTTCCTAGTTATTTTTCTACAGTTTTTCGGGTCCCAAACTTCTGGGGCTGTTTTGAGGCTCTAAACGATGTTTTTTGGCAATTCAGGGCCAAATGGTTGCCATCAACATGTATTTAATTGACCAAAATTTGTAAATCTTAGATATACCTTTCCAACGAGCTATCAAATGCCCAAATAGAAGATCGTATACAAACGTTATGACCCCAGGAAGTTGACTGTTCAACCTACCACCTTGGGGCCGCAAACTTTATGATGGTTCATCTTCTAGGGTTACGTTTTGGACTTTTGGGTTTCTCAGCCTCATTATTATTATAAATAGGCCCCTTTGGCCTCATTTTTTATTCATCTTGGCACGGATGAGCATAGCATCCACATCTCTTCTTAGAGATAGCTACCACCATTCTAGCAATTGTATTACAGTCTGTTCTATTTTCACAATTTAACAGAATATTTGTTTACTGTATCTCTGTTATCTTTGCAAAATGTCTGTTATAATGACTCTCTACATGTTCTTTCATTTCATTCACACATAAATCCGGATAACTCGAACCCTTTACTCATCTTTGAAACTTGTTTATAAATGGAACTAAAATAACAACTGATTAACTAATGCTCCTATTTTCATGATTATACATGGGTTTTATCCAAATATAGGACAACGAAAAGACCAAGATCATAGGCACGTAGTTGTGTAACCACTAGAAGATAATAACGTGCAAAGAAATAGGCAACTTACTAGATAAATCCTGTGTCATTTTCTCTAGAACATGTCATCCCTATATTCAATAACCCATACTGATAATGTTTAGGAACAAGAGCGTAGAAACAACAAAACCAGTACTCAGCTGTATCTTTGAAAAGGCCTTCAGTTGGGACCACAAAAATAGCACAGCATCTTGCTTCATGTCACATAGTCATTAATACCTAACAATTTCAAACAGAATTTGTTAGGAAAGTGCAAATAATAATCATATAGAAATGTACAGGATGTCTGTAGAATTTCAGTTCTGCAGATATCCTCATTAAATAATAAAACTTTGCACTAAGAAGAAACAACAACAAAGACCAAGATATTACTGACCTGGAGAGACTAATTTTGGAATCATCTACATACATGATTGAAGATTTAAAACCATAAGACCAAAATTGGAATTTATTACAAAAAAAAACTGTTAGATTTTAAAAGCTGATTCGACAACAAGTCTAATTGATCCATTTCTCCTCACCTCATCTAGCTTAGCTTTAGATCTAATAGCCTTGAATTCAGCGATCCTATTCTGTTTTATCAACCTTCGATTCCTCAATAGAAGATTTTTAATTTGATTTTTATACTTAATCTTCTTTTCCCTCAGAAGAATCCATTTCTCAATCCAAGAAGCTAAATCAGTTTTTAAACCTACAACTTCATCTATAACAGATGACTTGATAATTCCAGCCTCCTTCACGTCAGTTTCTAGTGATGAGATAACCTGAGCATAAGGATTCTTATTAATTTGTTTCTCTGATCCTACATTCAACCCTCCCCTATCCTCTTCGACTCTGTTAGGCCTCTGATCAATTTCTTAATCCATATCACATTCACAATTCATTTGTTGACTGTCAACAACATCATTTCTAGAGGCACACACATATTTAAAATCCATAAAGGTTGGTCCAATGGGGACTGGATTGTGACAAAAAGGGAAGCTGTCATACTACGAGTTGTCCTACAAATAGCCTGATTACTCAAAATTCTACTAACTTGGTCTTCAGCTGGTTTCTGACTAATATTAGTCTGTGAACAAGGAAAAATATCATTATGACAAGGTATTGTGATTGTCGATTTTCTCGCTCGAGTTTGAGGATTATCAACAGGAACCTCAGGGTTTGTCTCAGTCTCAACTTTAACACCACTGACATTCTAGATTTGACTAGGTCTAGATGCTTCATTGTCCATATTTCCCTGATAACCAGAGTCTTCTAACTCCATATCAGCTTCTTCATCTTTTATACAACTATGTCTAAGTCTAGGCCTCTGTCTGGGCCATTCTTCATTCTCACCAAACCCATTACACATTAGGAAATATTCCCAAGATTCTCCTAATTCTCTTAACCAATAGGACACGAGAATTTTAATTAATCCCTGATGAAACAAACTTCTCTCCTTATCCCCTACATTCATTTGATAGGTGCATGCCATGTTGTGCAGGCTATTCAAGAAATAGTAAGGCATATTCACAGGGTGTCCCTTAAATATCATTAACAGTCGGAGGTGATAGAATTGGGTTTGAGAGATCCAACCCTCACAGGTAACATATTTGATGATCAACTCAAGCAAACCCCATCATTTCTTCATGAGTAGTCTAGAGGGAAAATCGGATTTATATTTCTCTTGCCGATGAGCTGGAGTAAGAAAGTCCTTCCAGTCGTCAATTTTAACATGCTTACCTTTATACCACCTTTAACCTGTCTGTGGTAACCCAATGGCTTGAGAAACAAACACCTTCATCAGCTTCAGCCCAATATTCCCAACCTGTGCATTAACCCCATCAAACGATTCCACAAACGCCATGGAAGTTGCTACATTGAACCCAGAGAACTTCTGTAAAAACCCCAACAATCCCACCTTAAGTATTATCTCACAGCATTGATGGAAAGCATCCAAATACTCGTCTCCTATAAGTTCAAACCTCGACACCAGAGCCATGGTAGCGGTTACACAAAATGTCAGGGTTTTCCAAAACTAGACTGAAACACACAGTGGATTAATCCAGAGTTCAGAAATTTCAAATGACACTCCAAAATGCCTTATTTTACCAAAGCATTGTGAATTTCCCTGCAATGTCACCATACTTGCGAGTTGATAGGTTAATGAAGTTCAAAAACATTTACCACACCATAATGATCTGCAAACAAACAAGCGATCGACTGCTTAAGTGTGATGTTTGCATGATGGAACATCGACAGATGGCAAACCTTTAGGTAACACAGGTATCAAAAATCCTAATTTCAATCATAACCTCAGCGTTGATTGACATTTTCATAATGTTGTGATAGCCTAGAAAACTCATCGTTTCAAAACATGATTGAATGGTTACAATGCCCTAATCCTTCATTCCTCGAATATCACAATAATAATAATATTATAATGGATGTACTTAGGATCAAGGTCGATATTATGATGAAAAGGAAACAATTGATAACGTAACCAAACCTATATCAAAACTCTGAAAAATATCATAACCCCTTATGATAGCCTTTAAAACCAACTCACTTTGAAAATACAAAATTCGTAATAAAGATCAGTGTATAATAATGTGTGACTTAAAAATTATATTATTTACACTTTTTAACCTTATGACTAACATGATGAGATAAATAATTTAGAAGTGAAAAAGATTTGTTAGATCTCCTATAGGAATTGAATAGAAACAATTATCACACCCTGTAGTAACTTGCTTGGGTTAATAGCAATAAATTCATTTGATTTCGAATATGCATGAGTGATAAATGGAGTGAAATTAGGAGCTACTAAATTCTGGGTTTATAGTTTTCCAGATGATCAAAAGAAGTGAAATTAAGACCAAGAGATTGAAATTCGATATAAACTGCTCTTAATCTCTATAAATCATTCAATTAAGCTTCTATTGGGAGTACCTTCAGAATCAAATATTCTAAGGGCACTCCTAGAATATCTATAGATGAGTGTTAATCCAGGTGATAATATCGAATGTCGATTTTCAAAATAGCAGTTTTGAAATTATTTGCATTCAAAATACTCCGAAGGGTGTTGCTTGCCAACAATTGTCAACATGCTGGGACCGAACCAGTTATCTCTGAGGAAACAACATTCACACTTTAGATAATCAAAAAATGATGCTTTAAAAGTATCAAATACCTACTTAAGTGATCCCAGATTCATACCAATCTAAACATATAACCAAACCTCAATAGATTTGTGAAAACAATCCTATGGTTGTTATCTGAGTGTTCTTGATCCTATTAAACGTCAGGCAGATATGAAGTAAAATGACTTAATTCCAATGTAAATATATAAGACCAAAGACAAGTTAGCCAATACCAGTATAGATGTGGCTTCTTTAGGACATCAGTTGACTTTTCCCCCATTCAAACGAAATAGCAGACAATACTCTCCTTTTTTATTATTATTTGTTTTTTAATTGCTAGTATATATACAAATCATATACACAGGGGTAAATACAAAAAGAATCAATTAGAAATGCTATCTTAGCTTGGTGACCAAATAACGATAGCCTTGTTCACCAATCCTACCAGAAACTGATCAAGATAGCTTGTGATGAGACTTCCTGTCTCTCAATTATTCGATTGAGAGTCGCTGTCATTGGCTTGGTAACCAAATTATTGACAACATCATTCCAATAGAATTTATGATCATAAACAGAACAGCTCGTGATGATACCTCTTGTTTCCTGAACCTTTTCATAGTTGCCTTAGTTCAAGAGTACTGCCCTGGTTGAGTGACCAGATGTATTCACAAGAATGAGGGAGAAAACCACAGACTTCTTAAGATAGCTTAAAGATGACTAGATATCTTCATCGAATCTTCAAGCTTAGTAGACATCCATTGGAATCAGTAAATAAATTCCCTGGGATATTGGTTTAGAGGAAAACACCCGAAGACAACAATCAAGGATTGCTAAGAGAAAAATTATGGAGGTTAAAACTAATACAAGTTTGAAAACAGATCACTTATGAGACATCAAATACTTCCAGCCATCACCAGTGGTTACAATATGATATGTATTTCAGTCATTCATGTTTGACATATTTCACCATCAGGTTCTCCCTAAGGTCCATGCAAAAATGCTTTATGCTAAATTATGTGAGAGAAGGAAGGACATGCATCGAATAAAACAACTATTTACAGAGGCAAGCATGCAATCTTATGTACAGTGAATGATCTCGAAGAGTTGAATTATTTTCATGACCTGTTGTCTAAAATTTCAAATAAGTAAACATGATGATGACAAGAAAGAAGATAATTAGTAAATGCAAGATCGAAAATTCTAACTAGAGATCAGAATGGAACCAAAAATATGTACAAAAATCTACACAATGGAATATATACAATGAAAATGACTCGATGATATGGGATTACTAAAAATACCTTTTAAGGATATGCCCATTTACCAAGAGGGTATCAAGCTATCCTTGCAAAGTCTGCAAACGAAAAGTATTAGGACCAAGATTTTCTGCTATCACATATGGACCTAACCAAAGAAGTTGGAATTTAGTATGCTCCCCTTTATCTTCATGTGCTTTGTTCCATTTCAAAACCAGATCATCTACTTGTAACTCCCTGTTCGAGGATGAGCCGCAATCGAATCATGATTTAACAATTTGCTGATGCTTGATGAAATGTCTCTTAGCATTCTCTCTTTCTTCTTCCAATTTCAACAGCATATTGATTCTTTCTTCAATGGATTAACACTTAGTTTCTTGTACAGCTCGTGCAAGCTGTAATGAAGGCAAAAACAGATTTAGGGGAAGAATAGAATCCACTCCATATACCAAAGAGAAGGGAGAGCTACCAACAGATGATTTTGGGGTAACCCTATTAGCCCAGAGAGCTTGATACATAACAGTATGCCAGTTCCTATGATGCTCAACTATGGACCTCTTCAAAAATTTTAATAAGTTCTTATTTGTTGATTCAGCAAGGCCATTGCCTTGCGGATAGTAGTTTGCAGAATACTTGATTCAGATTCCCTTTTTGAATGCAAATTCAGTTAATTCTCCAAAATAAAAATAAGATGCATTATCAAATATGAGAGATTCAGGCACTCCAAATTTGGTAATTATATTCGTTTCAAGAAAATGCAATACCTGATTTGTATGAACCACCCGCATTGGTTCCGTTTCAGACCATCGAGTAAAATAGTCAGTGGCAGTTATGATGTACTTATGCTGAAGAGAGGAGGAGGGATTTATTGGTCCAATAATATCAATTCCCCACTGTTGGAAAGGCCTATCCACCACCACAGGCTGTAAAGGAAATGCTGGTTTTTTAACTCTGCCAGCCGCAGTCTGACAATCTTGGCACCGTCTAACGAAAGCATGTGCATATTTAAAAAAGAGTTGGTCAAAAATAACCTGCTCTTAAAATTTTATGAGCAGTAGTATCACCACCGAAGTGGCCACCAGCAGACCCGTCATGCAGTTGTGTTAAAACCAAATCAGATTCCTCCTTTTCTAGACAATGAAGCAAAACTCCATCTGCATTTTTCCTGAAAATCACATTATTTACCAATAATTAGTAGGGTGTTGATTTTAATCTTACCGCTCTTTTCTTCTTAGGATCTAAATGGTCTGGAGCATTGCCAGTTTCAAGATAAGTTCAAATATCAGTGTACCATGAACCAGCAGGATCTGGGATAAACAGAACCTCCTTCTGCAGGAAGTATCATCTAAAGGTATGTCATTCTGGTCAACAGGAAAATGTGTTGATTCAACTGCCAGTTTACACATCCCCAAACCATGTATTACTTGAGAGGGTTTAATCTCTAGGTCATAGTCCTAAAGAGCAGCCATCCAATGTGCCCTTTTTTCTCCAAGGTCTTTCTGTACTAGCAAATTTCTCACAGCAGAGAATGGAACAATTACCTTGGTTTTCGATTTAAGGTGATAAGGGAGAAAATGTTTTACTGCTTTGAACACAGCAAAAGCCTGTTTATCCACTTCATGGTAATTCAGCTTAGCTCCTTTTAAATTCAAGCTCATTTAGGAGATATGTACTTCATCCCCTTGCTGGTTTTTCTGAGTAAGAACAACTGTGTAAGATATGTCAGATGCAAAAGTATAGAGAATAAAGTATTTCCTAAAGTCAGGGCTCACGAGTGCAGGTGCCTCAGCTATGGCTTCTCTAATTCTAACAAATGACTCTTTCTCTTTATCTATCCATGAAAAAGTACTGTCTTTCTTAATCATATTCTACAGTGGACACACGATTTCAGAAAAAACTGGGAACAAATCTTCTCACGAAATTAATTTTTCCCATGAAGGATTGCATGGATTTCTTAGTAGAAGGAAAAGGAATCTTAGAGATAGCTTTAGTTCTCTCTAGATCAATCATGATCCCCTCCTTTGACACTACAAACCCCAGTAAAATTCCCTCCATTACTGCAAATATTGTCTTTTTAGGGTTAAAGGAAATACCGAACTTCCTATAACATTCAAGCACTTTACATAAGTGTGAAATGTGATCATATTTGTTTTTTGAAAACACAATGATGTCATCCAAATAGAAAATGACAGAGTGATTTATCAGACCTCTGAAAGCAGCGTCCATCGCCCTTTGGAATGTAGCCCCAGCATTTATCAATCCAAAGGGCATTTTCCTGTAGGCATAGGTTCCCCAAGGGCTCCTAAAAGTGGTTTTCAGCTGGTCTACAGGAGAGACTAGAACCTGATTGTACCCAGAAAAACCATCTAATAAAGATAGCATCTGAGCACCTGACACCTTCTGGAGGATTTGTTCCATGGGCGGAATAGGATAGTTGTCCTTCTCTGATGATCGGTTTAAGTTTCGGAAATCTACACATAACTGAGTATCTCCATTTTTCTTCCTAACAGGGAGAAGGTTTGCCACCCACTGTGTATGGCATACAGGAAATATGATCCAAGCAGTAAGCAATTTATTTAATTCTTTCTTTACTACTGGTTCTAAGGCAGGGTGCATTTTCCTTAGTTTCCGCTGGAACGGTTTTGACTGAGATTTCATAGGGATTATGTGTTGTATGATCTGGGTATCAAAAGTCTTCAAATCGTCGTAGTACCACGCAAATACATCCTTGAATTCACTAAATAGTTTCAGGAAGGATGATTTTTCGTTTGGGGTGTAGTATGATCCTAAATTAATATTTTGAGGACTAGCTTCTGTGCCTAAATTTATGGTTTCATAACACATGTTGGAACTATTCGTCTTGAAATTATGCACTCCCTTGAACTTATCATGTAGGTCATAAAAAATTTTGATTCTAAGGACAGAGGTAGGGATCAAATTTACCAGTTCAAAAGATTGGTCAACCAGCTGAGGTGGATGAATTATTGAGAAATTGTGCAAATCTTCATCATGTGTGATCTCGTCAATTGGTGTTTCCTTAAAAGCATCTTCTCCTGTTAAGAAGGTAATGATCTGTGAATCATCATTAAAAACATGCCAATTAGTGTTGTTATTGGGTATCGATGGTCTAAACAATAATTCAATAGAAAAAATATTGGGAGAAAAATTTTCTACGAGAATGAGTCGTGAAGCTACATTTTCCAAAAGGTCAGCTTCCTGATTCTGAAACGAGGAATAGATTCGATATTGAAAGCATCAAGTGTTGAAATTAAACTCCATACCTCTTTTTGATAACTTTGCAAATGATTGGATAAGCAATGAATGGAATTGCAGACTTGTCAAACAATAATTTTAGAATCACCAAATGCAATTAGAACCTTAAAATTTAAGTCCAATGCCTTCTTAAGTCCCTGGATGAGAGTCTTATATTCGACTGTGTTATTTGTGCAAAGAAATTCCAGCCTACAAGATATCATAAATTTGTTTCCTATGGGGTCCAGGAGTATGCAACCTACTCCTGCACCTTCCTTGGATCGAGAACCGTCAAAGTACAGATGCCAAGGCTTATCAACAAGACTAACTACATCATTTACATTATTCACAGTGTTAATCAAACTGGGAACAACTTCCTGAAAATCACAATGTAAAATTTTTGATTTATTTACAAAATTAGTAAATGCAGATTTAAGTGCAGGAAAACTTCCCAAATCGGAATCGTATCCATAGTTGCCCAAAATAGAATCACTAAACAATATTGGTTCATTAGGAGAGTTAATGTCAGTCACTGTGTGTTTCATGTACCTCTCCTTGTCGACCCTGATCTGATTTGGTCGCCCGTTTTTAGGTAACCACAAGTGTGACCAATCTGTTGAAAAATATCCTTTTAAGGCTTGAGACCAGTCATGACTCAAGAACAACCCATAAACATCTGGTATGTCTGCTACCACTACATCAATAACCTGGAATATCTGTGGATTAGTAGCCATTTTGATCATTACTCCTTTTAATTCTCCTACAATTTTTACCTTAGATCGATCTAACTGGATGATTTGAATTTCACAAGGAGTGGGTTTGGCATTTAGCTTCTTACAAACAAAATAGGGCATAACATTTGACAAAGCTCCGGAATCGATCATACAGTTATGAACATTCTGATTGAAGATTTCAAATGTTAGTAGAAAGGGAGGAGTTGTAGATTTGGAGTTCTTAACTATCAGTGCATCTTTATCAGCAGCTGTTTTGATATTACTATTAAAACCACCTACTGCTTTATTGGTTGAAGGATCAAGGTTATTGACTGAAGGAACAGAGAGCTTATTTTTCATTTTAGGGTTTGATGAAGTCATTAAGTTTGAAAGTATTGAACCCCCAGGCATAGGGTAAATTTTCAATAAATCAAACATACTGATATTTTCCCTCTGTTTCTTGAGATCTTCTAGGATTTCATATTGGAGATCTATACCTTGAGTCACAGGTTGCTGATTCAAATTTTGGGAATTGTTCTTAGCTGCTGATGACGATTGCGAATCTACAGGCCCTTTACTTCTAGTATTATGGGTGTGTTGGTTGACAAAGACAGAGTCATCATTAGATTCTCCCTCTTTGGCTGAACTATCTTAGAAATGGCCATTAAACTTCCTCATTAGCTTCCTCTTTGATTTCAGGCTGCTCAAGTTCACGATCTTCATCTGACTCCTAATCGGTTGAAGTATCAGGTAAGGCATAAACAGCCCTTATAGTATTAAAAACTTCTTCATTAATTGATATGTCAGGAGGGGATCCTCATTAGCTTCCTCTTTGATTTCAGGCTGCTCAAGTTCACGATCTTCATCTGACTCCTAATCGGTTGAAGTATCAGGTAAGGCATAAACAGCCCTTATAGTATTAAAAACTTCTTCATTAATTGATATGTCAGGAGGGGTGTTTTTCCTAGCATTTGGTGATGTATATGGTCAATATGGGGTTTTAAAATTCCCTCTATTTGAAGTACCTTCCCCATTATTCATTTTCAGTATCACTACTTCATTCGTGAGAGACCTAATTGCTTGTTGTAATTTTTCTACATCGAAAGCAAGAGCATCCTTTTTATCCGTGTTGGTTTTTACAGAACCTTCATTGCGTTTAAGAAGAGAACCATCAGTTTTACCATTATTTTCTGGTTCAAACGTCAATGAATTATTTTCCACCTTCATCACTTCTTTGAAGGTTTCAACTAATGTGATTTTACCTGCTTGTTTCACAAACATACCCAGGTATTTGGGTAATGCTGAAGTATAATTCTCGATTATGATATCTTCTGGAGGTTGGGAGGCTACTGGTATCTTATTCAAGAGAGTAAGGAAATGTTGATTGAAATATTTTATCCTTTCCTTGCTCTCCATCTTGATTCTATCCAATTCTAGAGCTAAAACAGCAGGGGTTTTATCTTCACCAAACTTGTTTAGGAATGCCTGACTAAAATCACTCAAGCTAGTTATGGATCCTTAAGTTAGGGAAAAATACCAAACTGCATCTTTTCCTTCAAAAGTTAAAGGGAATAGTTGACATACCACATCTTCATGCTGAACATTCATAGTCTGAACAACCAAGATGAATTTGTCAATGTGATTTTCAACCAAGCCCTTATCATCTGGGTCAAACTTAGGTAGCAGTTTGTCAGGGTGTTTAGGTAGGTTATGTTGTAGCCTAGGCACAACAATGGCACCATGTCGTAACCATGGTCTATCAGCATTAGGATTTCCTTAATTGCGAGCACCCATGTATGGATCAGATTCTAAGTCTCACGAAGACTTGTTGTTATGGTCACGGGGGCTATCGGGTGGTGAAGGAGGTAGATCAGATCCACATGTAGACAACAATCGTTGAGAAGTGTTATGACTAGCCACTCCTCTCAAAATATCACTAAGGTGGTAATCAGGAGACCCCCTTAATGGTTCAAGAGGCTCTTCTCCAATTGGATCGGCAACTGAATCAGTCACTGCTAAGGTTTGAAAATGAGCTCTGCTTGGTAAACTGAAATTAATCGGAGGGATCCCTGTTTCACGAGAATAGGCTCTAGTTAAGATTCTATGAGATTCCTCTAAGATTTGATTTATCTGCTCTGGGGAAATTGGTCAGACAGTTAGGTCCCTTTCAATAATGGTCCTAACTGCATCTAAAAAGGGAGTGTTTATAGCTTCGGGATATGATGTAGAGACCGAGGTAGACAATATTCCAAAACTTGTGACGGGGGAAGAAGGTTGATTGCTGGTTGGAGCATTATGTGATCGATCAGCCATTAATATTTAAGCTCGGGCCCTCCTTATAGCACCATTTTTTGGCCGAAAATACTGACCTAGGCCAACAATGGAAAGATAGCCCACACACTCGACTTACTGCAATCTTATGTGTGTTTAGATTAACTGTCTCTCACAGGATCAAGGCCCTGCTACCTATATAATGCGCTCTCAAAAATACAGATTCTCCTTAAGTCTATGTGGCAAGGTTTACTTAACCAAATATTCTAACAAATCATAGGCATTCAACCTAAATACTGACTAATGTTGAAGACTAACTTAAACTAAGTACTAAAAATAGTAACTCCTAATTCTATCCTATAATGACCTAAGTGCAAGCTAACTATCTCAGTTGAGAGCATGAAATTTGGACTTAACAATAGGTCTCAATGTATAAGGTAGTTTGCAATTCTGCATTTGTTAGAGAAGTCTACAATTAATAGAACTAAAACTAAATCAACTCACAATAACATAATATCTCATTACGAGCTAATTTGAATATAAAATAAAACCTGTTATCAATATAAATCTAACATAATCTTGAAATATGACAGATAAAATCGCATATTAACATAAAGACAGAACAAGGTCAGCTTACACAGTTAATAATTCATGTAGCACAACTTCATAATCAATTGAAAAATCATGAAGAAACTCACTCACTTCCAACATAACAACAAATCATTCACATTTCAAGATGATGTAATCATTCAAAATCCATGAAAGAATGGTTTCACATACAATATGATGATATATATATGAAAACAAAATTTAACAAAGGAGAACATCATTAGCACAGTATAAAATAACTAAAAGACTTAGCTAAGGTCTTAAGTATTATGTAGTATTAAGTAATCTCTAGAATAAGTTCCAAAAGCACAAGCATGACAGAATGTAATATAAAACTGTCAAATATCCATTCTCCACAAGTCTTAGGAATCGAACCCTTTACTCATGTTTGAAACTTGTTTATAAAGGGAAATGAAATAACAACTAATTAACTAATGCTCCTATTTTCATGATGATACATGGGTTTTATCCAAATATAGGACAATGAAAAGACCAGGATCATAGGCATGTAGTTGTGTAACGACCAGAAGAGAATAACATGCAAAGAAACAGGCAACTTACTGGATAAATCCAGTGTCATCATCTCTAGAACGTGTCATCCCTATATTCGATAACCCATACTAATAATGTTTAGGAACAAGAGCATAGAAATAGCAAAACCAGTACCCAGTTGCATCTTCGAAACGGCCTTTAGTTGGGACAAAAAAAACAGCACATCATCTCACTCCATGCCACGTAGTCATTAATACCTAACAATTTCAAATAGAATTTGTTAGGAAAGTGCAAATAATAATCATATATAAATGCACAGGATGTCTGCAGAATTTCAATTCTGTAGATATCCTCATTGAATAATAAAACTTTGCACTAAGAAGAAACAACAACAAATACCAAGATATTACTAACCTGTAGAGACTAATTTTGGAATCATCTGCATACATTATTGAAGATTTAAAACCATAAGACCAAAATTGGAATTTATTACAAAAAACGAAACTGTCAGATTTTAAAAGTTGATTCGACAACACATCTAATTGATCCATTTCTCCTCGCCTCATCTAGCTTAGCTTTAGATCTAACAGCTATGAATTCAGCGATCCTATTCTGTTTTATCAACCTTCGATTCCTCAATAGAAGATTTTTATTCTGAGTTTTATACTTAAGCTTCTTTTCCCTCAAAAGACTCCATTTCTCAATCCAAGAAGCTAAATCAGTTTTTAAACCTGCAACTTCATCCATAATAGATGACTTGATAACTTCAGCCTCCTTCAAGTCATTTTCTAGTGATGAGTTAACCTCAGCATAAGGATTCTTATTAATTTGTTTCTCTTATCCTACATTCAACCCTCCCCTATCCTCTTCGACTCTGTTAGGCCTCTGATCAATTTCTTAATCCATATCACATTCATGATTCATTTGTTGACTGTCAACAACATCATTTCTAGAAAAAGAGACATATTTCAAATCCATAAAGGTTTGGCCAATAGGGACTGGATTGTGACGAGGTTCAAAGGAGTCACTTACTTCAATAACAGGGGTATCGCCAATGCTCAGGTCTCTTTTGGAAAAAAGGGCAGCTGTCATACTATGAGTTGTCTTACGAATACCCTGATTACTCAAAATTATGCTAACTTGGTCTTCATCTAGTTTCTGACTAATATTAGCCTGTGAACAAGGAAAAATCTCATTATGACAGGGTATTGTGATTTTTTATTTTCTCGCTTGAGTTTTAGGATGATCAATAGGAACCCTAGGGTTTGTCTCAGTCTCGAATTTAACACCACTGACATTCTAGATTTGACTAGTTCCAGATGCTTCATTGTCCATATTTCCCTGAGAACCAGAGTCTTCTAACTCCGGCTCAGATTCTCCATATTTTATACACCTATGTCTAAGTCTAGGCCTCTGTCTGGGCCATTCTTCATTCTCACCAAACCCATTACGCATTAGGAAATATTCCCAAGATTCTCCCAATTCTCTTAATCGATAGGACATGAGAATTTTAATTAATCCATGATGAAACAGACTTCTCTCCTTATCCCCTATGTTGATTTGATAGCTGCAGGCCATCTTGTGTAGGCTATTCAAGAAATAGTAAGGCATATTCATAGGGTGTCCCTTAAATATCATTAATAGCCGAAGGTGATAGAATTGGGTTTGAGAGAGCCTACCCTCACAGGTAACATACCTGATAATCAGCTTGAGCAAAGCCCGCCATTTCTTCATGAGCAGTCTAGAGGGAAAATTGGATTTATATTTCGCTTGTCGATGAGTTGGAGTAAGAAATTCCTTCCAGTCATCATTTTTAACATGCTTACCTTTATACCACCTTTCACCTATCTATGGTAACCCAATGGCTTGAGAAACAAACTCCTATGTTACCTTCAGCCCAATATCCCCAACCTGTGCATTAACCCCATCAAACGATGCCGCAAACACCCTAGAAGTTTCTACATTGAACCCAGAGAACTTCTATAAAATCCCCAACCATCCCACCTTAAGTATTATCTCATGACATTGAGGGACAGCATCCAAATACTCATCTCCTATAAGTTCAAACCTCGACATCGAATCCATGGTAGCGGTTATACAAACTGTCAGGGTTTTCCAAAACCAGACTGAAACACACAGTCAATTAATCCATAGTTCATACATTTCAAATGACACTCCAAAATGCCCTATTTTACCAAAGCATTGTGAATTTCCCTGCAATGTCATCATACTTGTGAGTTGACAACTTAATGAAGTTCAAAAACATTTACCACACCATAATGATCTGCAAACAAATGAGCGATCGACTGTTTAAGTGCGATGTTTGCATGATGGAAAACCTTCAGGTAACACGGGTATAAAAAAACCCTAATTTCAATCATAACCTCAGCGCTGATTGACATTTTCATAATGTTGTGATAGCTTAGAAAACTCATCATTTCAAAGCACGATTGAATGGTTACAATGCCCTAATCCTTCATTCTTCGAATATCACAATAATAATAAGATTGTAATGGATGTACTTAGGATCAAGGTCAATATTATGATGAAAAGGAAACAATTGATAACGTAACCAAACCTATATCAAAACTCTGAAAAAACATCTTAACCCCTTATGATAGCCTTTAAAACTGACTCACTTCAAAAATACAAAATTCATAATAAGGATCAGTGTATAATAATGTGTGATTAAAAATTATATTATATACACTTTTTAACCTTATGACTAACATGATGAGATAAATAATTTAGAAGTGAAAATCTTTGTTAGATCTCCTATAGGAATTGAATAGAAACAATTATCACACCCTGTAGTAACTTGCTTGGGTTAATATTAATAAATTCATTTGATTTCGAGTATGCATGAGTGATAAATGGAGTGAAATTAGGAGCTACTAACTTCCGGGTTTATACTTTTCTAGATGATCAAAAGAAGTGAGATTAAGACCAAGAGATTGAAATTTGATATAAACTGCTCTTAATCTCTATAAATCATTCAATTAAGCTTCTATTGGGAGTACCTTTAGAATCAAAGATTCTGAGGGCACTCCTCGAATATCTATAGATGAGTGTTAATCTAGGTAATAATATTGAATGTGGATTTTCGAAATACCATTTTTGAAATGATTTGCGTTTAAAATAATCTGAAGGGTGTTGCTTGCCAACAGAACTCTAGTTACTATTCTGAATTTTTCATCTCTGTGGAATTTTTTTCAAGATCCTCCGAAATAGTCTCAGCCTACAGATAACGGATTTCAGAAGGCTTCAAAACCTAGAATAAAGAAGCAATTCCATCTTTGGCAAAAGAAACCCTAACCCAGCTATCTAAAGTTATCCAAAATCGAGTATCAAAAGAAACAGTGATGGAAATGGATCATCTGCATGGGCTTTAGGTTTTGATATTTTTGGGTCTTTGATATGTTCCATGGCTAACTGATGAAGATGTCTTCAGTTTGGATATTATATGTCACGAAGTTACTATTTTGGATGAGAAAAATGTATTTTGCAACTTTCCCCTAGATATAAATATGGGATGCTAAGTAGACAACGCAGTATGTTTTGTTTTTAAATCTTTTTAAGCAGTTAATACAAGACTGATTTTTAAAAAAGGGGATATTTTGGCTATGTAAGTATAATGTGTTAGGGCTTATGTTTTTCTATTCTCTCTCATATTGATTCTTTCTTGTTAGAACTCTAGCTACTATTCTAAATTTTTCATCTCTGTGGATTTTTTTTAAAGACCCTCCAAAATAGTCTCAGCCTACGGATAACGGATTTCAGAAGCCTTCAAAACCAAGAATAAAGAAGCAATTCCAGCTTTGGAAAAATAATCCCAACCCCAGATATCTAAATTTATCCAAAATCGATCAATAGATATGCAGACTTAGGGAACATGGACCCTGGGGTGGAGAGCTAAGTGAGGCCCCTGCTCCTGAATACCATACCAATGTATATCCAAAAGAAGGGAAAATCCCTGCAACAAAAGAAAAAAAGTGACCCTCACACTGAATTCCATGGATTCCCTTTCGTCAAAGGTCCCCTTCCCCTAAGAAAAGAACACACTCTTGCAAAATATATGGGAGGATCATGATCAGCTTCTCAAATCTCTCTCTCATATCCCAATTTTACGTTCTTGAAAAAAAACAAATATTTAGTAGAACTTGCTCACTATTTTCCTATGAACGGGTTTCACAAATGATGACAGGAGGCTATGATTATCTCCTCTTAGTATAGAGGTTTATCACTATGCTCTTGTGAATTCATTTTGATAAATCATTTTTTACCTACGATATCTCTTACGATACTGCCATGTTCATTCATGTTGCATGCCCTCAAATCTTTCAATTAAGACCCTAACCAATTCAAATACCATATGTTTGTACTCTAATGACTTCTCAATTTGTTTACACCATTTGGGATCTATGGGACATTATGAAGTAACCATATAAACAATTTATTATGTAGAGAAACTTCCAAGGTTGTTAATATTGTCTTCCAACTTTAAGAGAGATTGTTCAATGTTTGATGAGACTATCCCACTTCCTTTCATTCTGTGTGCTTCAACTTTCATTTTTGTGTTGAATAAAATCCCCAACCAATCATCACCTCAGCTTCCAAAAATAAGCTATAATCCAATGCCCTTGTAGCATGGTAATTACTTCTTAGAACAGGCCCAACATAGGCACCAGTAACAGGATGTTGAACTTCTTCTCTATTGTCACCATGACTTATGGAACAATTTCAGCCTCCACAACAGGGAAAGTGTTAAATTTTTAACATGGATACGATTTTAATAACAGTAATAGTATTCTTAAAATTTGCAGACTTCTAATATTAAATTTATGAGTTATGTAACATTAGTAAACAATCATCCACAAAATTATACACAGGAACACAAATAAATTTTTCGTGGGGAAACCTTTCAAGGAATAAAACCCCAAATAATGAATAATATTCCTCTAAATGAGATGACTTAGTTTGTACATGAGAAAATAAGAAGCATACTTTTACATCAATTTGAATTCCCCCCTAGGGCACACATACCAAAAGAAACCCATGGAAGAATGATTGTCCTAAACGAGACTGATGCCACCAGTTAAACTGACCCAAACCCCAATCAACTAAACATAGGCTATATTGACCAAGAGTGAGACTGATGTTGAGTGCTATTGACTATTGATTTTGCTGAAATAAGGATTGGGTGCTTGGAACAGTCTCCAATCACAGCTTGGCTGAGTAGAGAAGGCCCTAGACAGGGCTCGACTTATGAGAAAAGGCCCTAGCAGGGTTTGACTGCTAAAAGAAGGCCCTATTTAGGGCACAAATGAGTGGATAGAGGCTTGGTAGTGCTGCCATTAACTAGAGGCAGGCCCAACCAGAGTTGTTGGTTTCTTGCTCTAACTTCCAATACCCCTTGTGGATGCATTTAATTTTGAACCAAAATTTTGATGGTAATGAGATAGAGAGAGACAACAACATTAAACCCCAAAAATAGTTTCCTTGAATCACCTATGAAGATGTGTAGTGTGTCTAGCTCAAATGAGAATGCTTCTTTATTTATAGTCCATCATTGAGGGACAAATCTGTAAGGTAAGGAAACCTATAGTATAGACAATTCAAGGTATCACCACCAGCGCAACATAACCTACAAAATAACCAACGTTTGACTATCTATCATAAGGTGCAGATTCTCCCAAAACATTCAATGCAGAGTTCCTTCAAGTATCATTTGGTGTAGTTCCTGAATATAACTCCGCAATTTTCTAATTTGTTAACCACTCTCACATGGACTACACTTTGATAAGTTTGTAATTGCGTTAAGATTTGAACACCATAAGAATTGCTCGAATAATAGATAAAATTTCCTTCCATTCAACATGAATTTATATACTCTATCATCAATAAAAAAATTCCTCTTGATCTATCACAAATTTGCAAATAAACACCATAATATTCATTTCTAGATTAATGAAAGAACACCATAATTTTCCTCTTGATCTACTTTTGTCTCTTAAGAAGCATTGTTTTGAACTTCCTTGAGCTTCAAAACTTTTTAGTCTCTATTTACATTGCCAAACACAAGGAATTGGAGGGTCATCTAGGCACATGGAGATGAGTTTTTAATGTTGACATCTAAACAATATTTTGGTTGGGGTTTTCAGAATATGGTTTTGTAGACCATTGTCACCTACAGTTGAACACTTCAGAGACTCTTTTTAGTGAAAGTTGTGGACCTCAAATTTGGATAAATGGGAAACTAACTTATTTTTTTCATTGTTGTATTTGAATACTTAAAGGGTTTTCACCATATAGTGGGCATGATATAGAGGGAACACATACCAAAAGAATCCCGTTGAAGAATGATTGTCCTCAACAAGACTGCTACCACCAATCAAACTGACCCAAACCCCAACCAACTAAACAGAGTTTGCATTGGCCAAGACTGAGGCTGATGTTGACTACTGCTGACTATTGATTGTGCTGAAATAAGGCTTGGGTGCTTGGAACAGTCTCCAATCACAGCTCGGCTAAATGGAGAAGGCCCTAAATAGGGATCAACTGCAAAGAAAAGGCCCTAGCAGGGCTCGATTGCTAAAAGGAGGTCCTAGCTAGGTAAAATATGAGTGGAGAGAGGCCTAGTAGTGTTGTCATGAACTAAAAGTGGGATCAACCAGACCTGTTGTTTTCCTCCTCTAACTTCCAATACCCCTGTGGTTGCCTTTAATTCTGAACCATACTTTTGATGGTGATGAGAGAGAGACAACAACATTAAACCCTAAAAATAGTCTTCTTGGATCAGCTATGAAGATGTGCAGTGTGTCTAGCTCAAATGAGAATGCTTCTTTATTTATAGTCCATTGTTGAGAGACAAATCCATAAATTAAGGAAACCGCCCTTAGAAGATTTTAATATTTTTGCTTTTTTGACCTTTTGAGGTATTTTGACTTTTTGATCTTTTAATATTTTAATCTTTTGTTGGGACATCTTACCTTCCTGTTGGACCGTGGCTGTGGGTTTATCCACTTTGTTGAAACGTGGCTGTTGGGAGCCTTTAAGGTTGGGTCGTGACATCATCCTTCTAAGTTGTGACTATTTTGTATGCCCCTTGGGCTGGGAATGACTATGGTTATCTCCTCCTAATAGGATGTGACTATTTAGATGATTTTTGGACTCGGTTGTGGTCATCTTTTATCCTTGGATACAAAATTTGTAGAGATAACACTTATAAATGAACAATTTTATAAATACCGCGTATAAAATAAGAAACCAAGTATCCAAAATATCATAAAAATGTATATGATGTAGCCCAGGGGAGATCATAAAATGACATCCTCACTTTATCCACTATTATAGTAAATTTTCTTATAGGTTCCAAAATGTATTTTGAATTTGAGAATAATTGTGATGGTTGCTGCATGTTTACAACTTCAAATAAATAAAAAGTGAAATATGGCTCTTAAAATGACTTCATAGTTGGAACTACAACAAATTCTTGGTTAAAAGTTAGATACGATAAGTGAAATTTTGTTGATGAAATTGTCATTGATGCCAACATGAACTTGTAGTGGCCCAACAAGATGTCATTGAGGCCACCAAGTACCACTTGCAGTGCCTAGACCCCTTATAGAGTGGGTTTGCACCTTGCAGTGCCTTGATCCCTTACAGAGTGGGTTTGTGCCTTGAAGCACCTTGTACCCAGTTGGCAAGGTCCTTGTACCCACAAGGCTGGATCTTGATGCCACCACCTTGCTGAAGATGTTGATGACTCCGTTGATGACGTTGAATGCCTTGGAGATGGTCCTAAAGCCTTGATGGACATTGGAGAAACCCTAGATGGGTTAGAGAAGCATTAATGACCCATTCTGTGGTCATTCATTCTATGATGATGTCATGGTACCCTAGAAGAATACCTAGCATCCCCATATAAGAGATCTTGACCCTTGGAGGTCTCCTGGTGTGGTTGAGGTAGTTGTAGAAGCCCAGGAAGCCTCTGTCATGGTGAAGAAGTATTTGGAACCACATTTGTTGGATTAAAGGTCCTTGATGACGTAATGAAGACTTGGAACCCTTGATGATGACCTTGATGCCCTTACAAAGATCAAGAAACCCGTTGCTTGTTCTTAACATGGTTAGATGGCTTGAAGCCCATGATGGCACCTTGCAGATGGCATATAAATATCCAATGGATTGATGACCAATGAAGATGATGGTTGTCTTGGAACCCACTCTTGAACCTTGGAGGAAGCGTTGATGATATGGAGCCCATGGTCATTGTAGATGATACTCTTGCATGTGGAATGATGGCATGTCCTTGGAAGCCCTAGTGGCTTGACGTAATCCTTAAATTGTAACATGGATTCCACTTGATGTGCATGCAACCCTTGATGTTGGCATATCATCTTTGACATCAATGTGGAGCATGTGAACCTTACAATGAACCCTAAAACCATTTTTGGTAAGGTTGAAGTTTGAAGAAGTGTTGACCTTGAAGAATTCAGCCAACCTACAACAATTAAATAAAAAATAAAATTCAAATTCAAATTATGAAATAAAAATTATTTTTGGGAAGGTCGGCTCCATAATTTATTTTTGGAAATCTAGTATAAATACCCCATCACGCTTTGATTTTTCAAGTGTGAAATTCAGACGAGCTCTGAGGATTTTTTTACTGAGGTTCGGAGGTGGTAGCAGTAGGTTCGGAGGTGTTGACTGAGCTAGCCACAGAGAAAAGATATTTTTTTTTTGTGGTGTTTCTTTTTCCTGAGCAGCAGATTGAGGAGCAGTCCCAAATTGTAGACAGAGAGAATTTTTGGATTGTTGAAAAACGCAGAATTACACAGTGGCCAAATTTTTTTTTGGGTGTAAAAGGCAGCACTGAAATTCATGATTTTCTTTGATTTTTGCGGGTGTATTTATTGAGGAATTTTGTGTAGCAGCAGTAAGGAGCAGCCATCAAATTTTTTACAGCAACCTGATTTTTTTTATGCCCTAACTTCTTGGCTAAGAAAAAAAAATTCATGGGAGATGTAGCAGTAGTAAGGAGCAGCCAACAAAGTTTTTATAGCAGTCTATTTTTTTTTGCGAACGGTCCCGTTTTTATAAGGTAGAAGGACTTTTCTTTTGGGTGCTTGTGACAATCCACTCTTGGTCTTATCCTAGGCACAAATAGTCCAAGTTCAAGAAGCTTGAACAATCCTGAATTATAGATTTGGCAGTAGCAGCAATAAAAGGAAGTGTGCCCTAACCGGTGGATTAAAACTTGAATAAAAACAACGAAAAGTGGTAAAACAGTCCGAGTTTGCAGCAGACCAGTGGAGGAGTAGTACTAAAGTGGAGTAGCAATAATCTGAGTTTATGACAAGGCTTACACAATACTCAACAAGTTCGACGTGTGTTTCCAGGTTGAATATTGGATGCCCTTCACCAAAAAATCCAAGCTTTCTATAGTCTGAACAGTATGTTGGTATACACACAGTAATCATCCACTACAGGAGTTACATGAGTTTGATGTGCACAGTTAAAGGTATGACATATACTCCATGATATATGATACACTATTATGATGACATGATGACAAATACTCAGTGATGATGCACTCCTATGCTTGATGATGATGATAGTTCCAATACATATAGTTACACATACAATGGCATGCAAAAAAGAATGATGTTGATATGATGCTATATATAGTTCAGTAGTGTGTGGGGTTCCTAAGGGTGTTACAAAGGTTTTACCAGATTCTACTGAGCTTCCTTCTCAAGAGGAGATTCAAGAGTTACTGAATTGTAACATTCTAGGAGAGAGTGGACTGTAATTGGCATAGGAAGATTGTGGAGTATTCAATGGTTTGGAAACTAAGGAAGCAACAGTTCTAATAAAGTTTAATTCGTCTTCTAGGTTGAACATAATTACTCAGTCAGCTACAAATATGGTGTAATATTGTTGTCAAACTTCTATAAAGTCATTGGTGTGATTAATCTGTGCTGGAAGATAATCAAATGATAATTACCTTTAGCAGATCAAAATTAATGACTGGAGTAATAAGCTGCAGCAGTCAGGCACTTGATTTAAGTAGACTTTGAGGAATAGACTTTCATGGGAATATTTACATTAATTGACTTAGCAGACTGAAACGAGCAGTGTATGTTGCAGCGATAAAGTAATGAGAAGGCATTTGAAGATATGAGTAGTAGTGGTGCTTGATAAACCTTTCATGATTTGTTTGTGACAATGAAATCTACAGGAATATGACATTGATATCTTGAAGTTGATAATGTGATATGACATAAATGGTCAACTAAGTTAATGTTACATATGATATGATATGTTAGGTTGGACAAGTTGTTGAGCAGAGAAGAGCACAAGTCAATTTCATAGAGATCATATTGATGGCAAGACAAATAGTGGTAATTTGACAGCCAGGGATAATTGATTGATAACCTGAGTAGACATTGACAGACTTTAGTGAGAAAATGTAGAGCAGGGTGTGATAAGTTTTAAAGGACAAGTACAAGACATGTGAAGACACTTAGTATATCAACAGACTCCTTGATATCTTGGCATGATGTGCATAAGAAAATTCCTTGTTGCATTTGCATAAGTCAGCAGATTGATGGTGAAAGAAGTGACATGATTGATTTGACTATGACAGCAGAATGACGATGTAGAAACAGAGACAAGACCTTGATGTGATGAGCAGGCTTGTCACTTGGGTAGAGCAAGGATGTATGTGCACCTGAGCAGATCTTTAGCATGAGTAGTTGGTTGATTGAGTTGCAGCTGAATGGGCAGAGTAGGTGAATGATGACATGATTATGGTAAGACAAGTATACTATAATTGTAAAAGCAAGCTTGTCTTGCTTTTGAGGTTAGGATACCTCAAACCCCTTCTTAGAAGGGACTAAGAAAACCAAGCAGGGTCTTGGATGCAAAGCAGGTGCTCTTTGTATCAGTAGGTGCTGATTTTACCTAACGGTTGTAGCCAGACCAAAACTAATACAAAAAGATTACAAAATTATATGGTGTTCTGTTCTGTTATATTATGGTTCTTAATGATTCAAATGCTTATTATACATGAATGATGAAGTGAAAGATGTTTTGATTACAATATTGGTAGAATAATGTAATGATGAATTGGTAGTTAATTGTGACAAGTTAAGAAAAGTTATAAAATTGGCTTCACACTGATTCACCCCCCCTCTCAGTGTCTAACAATTGGTATCAGAGCCGGCCTTCATCACAAGCCTGGCAAGCTTGAAGGAGATCCTTAGACACAATGGAGGAAAAGAAAGAGTCATCAAGCAATGACATGCCTATACTTGATATTACAGATTATTTCAGTTGGAAGAGAAAAATGAACGCTTATCTGAAGAATTTTGGTATTTGGGAAATTGTTATCAATCCACCCACTCCATCAAACAAGAAAGGAAAATTAGCTGCACAGAAGGAAGCAAAGAAGGACAACACTATAGCCTTGAAGTTCCTCATGGATGGACTTCCCATCTCAGTGAAGGAAAGTGTAGGAGAGTACACTTCGGCAAAAGACCTATGGTTCAAGTTTGAGAGTGAGTATCAAAAGGCAAGACCAGAACCTGAAAAGACAGATCAGGAATCAGAAGACAAGCCCCCAGAAGAGCTCAATCAGAAAGAAGACAAACAAGAAGAGGAATCTAGTAAAGGTATGGACTCTTGTGAATATAATGATAGCTTGTGTGATGAAATTGAGAAGGTTCTTGCAGAAGATGATGAAGGGTTATTAAAGACTGCACATGAGATACATCTCACGTTGCTAAATATTGATCTTAGAACTAGTTGGTTCCTAAACACAGTAAATTTGGACCAGAGTGATTTCACAAAGTTTAAAAGGAAA
Organism: Pseudotsuga menziesii; assembly: GCA_001517045.1. Taxonomy (NCBI): domain Eukaryota; kingdom Viridiplantae; phylum Streptophyta; class Pinopsida; order Pinales; family Pinaceae; genus Pseudotsuga; species Pseudotsuga menziesii. The sequence goes on from LPNX010244650.1 coordinate 491,526, forward strand.
ATCTTGGACTCCTTGAATGAATATCAGCAAAAGACCATGTCAATGAAAGTGTTGCTTGTAAATCTCAAAGACAAGGACAAAGAGTTGCGGGATCAAATGAAAGACAAGGATGTTGAAGTTGAACAATTAAAGACTGAATTGATCAGTCAAAAGGAAGAATCAGAAAATCCCACTCAAGATCTTGTAGAAACGAGAGAGGTCAATCATGATCTGAAGACTCAGCTGGAGGAAGCCAAGAGGACAGAAGAAATCCTAAAGAGTCAGCTGGAAGAAAAGGAGGAGATAGTCCAGAAGTTGGAAATGGAGGTAGTTGGTCTTAGGAAGAAAGGTAAGAAGAACAAATCCTTGGTCAAGTTCCAGGACAGTTCAATTGTCCTAGATAAGATATTATATTTCCAAAGATCTCCACTCAACAAAACTGGTCTTGGTTACAAGAAGAACAAAGAAAAATCTGAAGATGACACTTGGTCTCTAAAGACTCCAGAAGTAGGTCCATCAACGTCTAAAGATGCTCCCCATGCACCTGCACATGACCACATGGACTTTGAAAGTTCAAAGATGAAACAAGAAGTTAGGTCTATTCCTCAAAGCAAAGAAACAACTCCAAGACCCAGGTATGAAAGTGGCTTCAATGGTTATTGTTATTTTTGCTCTAACTTTGGTCATAAGGCTATGGATTGTAGATTCTATGGAAGAAGAAGGACTAGAAGTCCCAATGATTCAGTTAGATGTTGGACATGTAATAAAGTCATACATGTTGCTGCCACATGTCACACATTGAGATGCTACACCTACAGTGGGTTTGGACACAAAGCCCATGAATGTGCTAGTCAAAGAAGTTAGCCAAGAAGGAGTCCTTCAGATACATCAGCAAGAAGATTTTAAGATCAGAAATCAAATGCCTATAGTCGGGGACACTCTCAAGCATGGAGAAATGAAGTTGATCAAAGTAGTATTGGAAGTTCCAACAGCTCAGTCAGATATTGGACATGCAACAATGTTGGGCACATTGCTACACATTGTCATACGATGAGGTGTTATAGCTGTAGTGGCCTTGGGCACAAAGCTCAAGATTATTGGAGTACACGAAAACAATCCTTGAGAAGTTACCTAGACAACTCATCAAGGAAAGCCAGCACAAATGAAGGAACAAATTGTCAAAGGACAGATGCCAAGAAGCAAGTATGGATGAGGAAGACCGAGCAGTTGTAGATAGGATAGGTTGATCAGAGCAAGGAGGATGGCTTCCATATGGCAAGCCAAGTGTAAGGTCTCTCAAAGACCTTAACACACCTTGAGTTCGTAAGGTTGGAGAATGAACTCAAAGGAGAAAGGATGGTTACTCCAGGTATACAGACAGGTCCTAGGATCGTGCATATTAACAGGGGGAGCAGTGAGTAGTGATCAGAGATTTCAGACACAAGTATGTGGACACCCTTTGCCATTGATGCCAAAGGGTGAGAGATGAAGACAAAAGGGGAGCATGCTCACAGGGGGAGCATGAGTTGTTGTCATCAATGAAAAAGGTGGATATTGTTGATGAAATTGTCATTGATGCCAACATGAACTTGCAGTGGCCCCACAGGATGTCATTGATGCCACCAAGTCCCACTTGCAGTGCCTAGACCCCTTACAGAGTGGGTTTGCACCTTGCAATGCCTTGATCCCTTACAGAGTGTGTTTGTGCCTTGAAGCACCTTGTACCCAGTTGACAAGGTCCTTGTACCTACAAGGATGGATCTTGATGCCACCACCTTGCTAAAGATGTTGAAGACTCTGTTGATGATGTTGAATGCCTTGGAGATGGTCCTGAAGCCTTGATGGACATTTAAGAAACCCTAGATGGGTTAGAGAAGCATTAAGGACCCATTCTGTGGTCATTCATGCTATGATGATGTCATGGTACCCAAAAAGAAGACCTAGCATCCCCATAGAAGAGATCTTGACCCTTGGAGGTATCCTGGTGTGGTTGAGGTAGTTTTAGAAGCCCAGGAAGCCTCTGTCATGGTGAAGAAGTATTTGGAACCACATTTGTTGGATTAAAGGTCCTTGATGACGTAATGAATACTTGGAACCCTTGATGATGACCTTGATGCCCTTACAAAGATCATAAAACCCATTGCTTGTTCTTAACATGGTTAGATGACATGCTTGAAGCCCATGATGGCACCTTTCACATGGCATATAAATATCTAATGGCTTGATGACCAATGAAGATGATGGTTGTCTTGGAAACCACTCTTGAACCTTGCAGGAAGCATTGATGATATGGAGCCCATGGTCATTGTAGATGATACTCTTGCACGTGGAATGATGGCATGTCCTTGGAAGCCCTAGTGGCTTGACATAATCCTTAAATTGTAACATGGAGCCCACTTGATGTTGGCATATCATCTTTGACATCAATGTGGAGCATGTGAACCTTACAACAAACCCTAAAACCATTTTTGGTAAGGTTGAAATTTGAAGAAGTGTTGACCTTGAAGAATTCAGCCAACCTACAACAATTAAATAAAAAATAAAATTCAAATTCAAATTACGAAATAAAAATTATTTTTGGGAAGGTCGGCTCCATAATTTATTTTTGGAAATCTAGTATAAATACCCCATCACGCTTTGATTTTTCAACTGTAAAATTCGGAGGAGCTCTGAGAATTTTTTACTGAGGTTCAGAGGTTGTAGCAACAGGTTTGGAGGTGTTGACTAAGGTAGCCACAGAGAAAAGAGAGTTTTTTTTGTGGTGTTTCTTTTTCCTAAGCAGCAGATTGAGGAGCAGTCCCGAAGTGTAGATAGAGAGAATTTTTGGACTGTTGAAAAACACAGAATTACACAGTGGCCGAATTTTTTTTTGGGTGTAAAAGGCAGGGCTGAAATTCATGATTTTCTTTGATTTTTGCGGGTGTATTTACTGAGGAATTTTGTGTAGCAGCAGTAAGGAGAAGCCAGGAGGATGATGATGATAGTTCCAATACATATAGTTACACATACAATGGCATGCAAAAAAGAATGATGTTGATATGATGCTATATACAGTTCAGTAGTGTGTGGGGTTCCTAAGGGTGTTGCAAAGGTTTTACCAGATTCTACTGAGCTTCCTTCTCAAGAGGAGATTCAAGAGTTACTGAAGTGTAACATTCCAGGAGAGAGTGGACTATAATTGGCACAGGCAGATTGTGGAGTATTCAATGGTTTGGAAACTAAGGAAGCAACAGTTCTAATAAAGTTTAATTCGTCTTCTAGGTTGAACATAATTACTCAGGCAGTTGTGAAGATGGTGTAATACTGTTGTCAAACTGCTATAAAGTTGCTGGTGTGATTAATCTCTACTGGAAGATAATCAAATGATGATTACCTTTAGCAGATCAAAATTAATGACTGGAGTAATAAGCTGCAGCAGTCATGCACTTGACTTAAGCAAACTTTGATGAATATACTTTCATGGGGAGATTTACATGAACTTACTTAGTAGACTGATACGAGTAGTCTATGTTGCAGAGATAAAGTAATGAGAAGGCATTTGAAGATATGAGTAGCAGTGGTGCTTGATAAACCTTTGATGATTTGTTTGTGACAATGAAATCTACAGGAATATGACATTGATATATTGAAGTTGATAATGTGATATGACAGAAATGGTCAACTGAGTTAATGTTACATATGATATGATATGTTAGGTTGGACAACTTGTTGAGCAGAGATGAGTAGAATTCAATTACATAGCGATCAGATTGATGGCAAGACAGACAGTGGTAATTTGATAGCCAGGGATAATTGATTGATAACCTAAGTCGACATTGACAGAATTTAGTGAGAAAATGTATAGCAGGGTGTGATAAGTATTAAAGGACAAGTACGAGACATGTGAAGACACTTAGTATATCAATAGACTCCTTGATATCTTGGCATGATGTGCATAAGCAAATTCCTTGTTGCCTTTGCATAAGTCAGCAAATTGATGGTGAAAGAAGTGACATGATTGATTTGACTATGACAGTAGATTGACGATGCAGAAACAGAGAGAAGACCTTGATGTGATGAGCAGGCTTGTCACTTGGGCAGAGCAAGGATGTATGTGCACCTGAGCAGATCTTTAGCATGAGCAATTGGTTGAATGAGTTGCAGCTGAATGGGCTGAGCAGGTGAATGATGACATGATTATGGTAAGACAAGTATACTATAATTGTAAAAGCAAGCTTGTCTTTCTTTTGAGGTTAGGATACCTCAAACCCCTTCTTAGTAGGGACTAAGAAAACTAGGCAAGGTCCTGGATGCAAAGCAGGTGCTCTTTGTATCAGTAGGTGCTGATTTTACCTAATGGTTGTAGCCGAACCAAAACTAATACAAAAAGATTACAAAATTATATGGTGTTGTGTTCTGTTGTATTATGGTTCTTAATGATTCAAATGCTTATGATACGTGAATGATGAAGTGAAAGATGTTTTGATTACAAGATTGGTAGAATAATGTAATGATGAATTGGTAGTTAATTGTGACAAGTTAAGAAAAGTTATAAAATTAGCTTCGCACTTATTCACCCCCCCTCTTAGTGTCTAACAAATTTAACCTAAAGGATAATCAACTGTTTTGATGCATGCTCACAAAAATTAGAACAATTTGGTGGCAAACTGATATAAATATTGGAAATGAATTGCCACATGGAAAAAACTTTACTTTGAATTTGGAGGCAAGTAGTGAAAACCAAGTCATATATTATCTCCAAGGTTTGGTGGAGGAAATTTGGTAGAGGAAAAGAGGGATCATGCTTGTCAAATGTGATAAGCACGCCCCTTAAACCCAAGGAAGTTTGTACAAACAGCCTTCTTTGGTTGATTCATACAAAGAGCTTGCAAGTTGCATCTATCCACTGATCCACATATAGGTAGACTTTCCCAAACCTGAACCCATGCACACATCTATATTTTAGTTTCTGTAGAACCTATATTTTAGTAGACAGAGTAAGACCTTAATAAAAATTATGAGTCTATCCTTCTCAAGCTAATACATTGTTAGCAGATTATTTACATATTGTTTCCATAGAGTTTGATATAAAACCATTTCAACAGGAATTTTGGATGAAGAGTATTTCCTTCCACATAGATGGGGTTTGGTATGCCAAGATTTTCTTTTTCAAGGCGGCAAGCAGAGATGGTTTTCCTTTGAAATAACATGCTCAAGGATTAATTAGTACTCTACAATACTTTATCATTTACTAATTCTAAAATATGTGGTCTCTCATTTCTACTCACACTTAGTAAGATTTAGGTTGTTGATTTAACATCATAACTGCCATTTTTTTTAAATTATTCCCTAATGGTAGGTCAATTTTTTGACTTTATGGATGTGAACCATAATAATTTATTTTATTTTGAAAATGTTTCTAAAAACACTTCAGATGTACATATTCCTGAAGTGATGCATCTAGATACAATTGTTGACAAGGAAAAGCAAAACTCAGAACGGTAAATGGATACTTCTAAACTCAGTTATGTTCTATATGGAATAGGAAATGGATATCCGAAACCATTTCTTCCATTTTATTCAGTAACATGTCCTCTAGAACATCGAATAGAAGAGCTAATCAAGGATCCTAAAGTTGTCACTTCAGATATAGAAATGCACAGTGTGATGTATAGAGGGATGTACAGAATGTGGGTATGAATGTCTTCTATGGTGTCTTCACCCAATTTTGCAGTTAATGATAGGTTAAGATATTATGAACAATTGAAATAGAAACTTCAAAAGTATGATCATATTTGGAATGGCATAAATAATACAAGGCCTTTTTTAATTGGGCTATTAATAGCATCACTGAGTGCAATCTATCTTTCTAATTTGACACAATTTCTGATGTACTTTATCCCATATGCAACAATTTTTTTTGAGACTGTAACAAAAAAAGCACCTAGATCTCTATTGGTATTAATGGTCCCCCATTGAAGGAGCCTTTTTTTATATGCTTGTCTATCTTGTACATTCTATGCTGGTTTCAGAAATTTGTGCTTGCTTCTCTTTTCATGCTTATGGGGTCCTCCATTGACTAATTATGCAGAACCTTTATTTTGTATGTAAATTATTCTGAATTCAAGCTACCATAGATGCAATTGACATCATTATTTGATGGGCTTCATCTTGTCTTGATGAATAATCTATTGTTTTGATCATACCAATTTGCTTCATGATGTCCCTTGGGCTTCATCTTGTCTTGATTAATAATTTGTTGTGTTGATCTTACCAATTTACTGACAATGAATGATTTTGAACAGTGTATCAACAACAAAATCTAGGATAGAAACATTAATTCCATGCAAGCGTGGTCTAGCTTTTGTTGGCTATGAGAAGGTATAATGTGGATATTCATTTCTCATATTTGACATAGTAAGGGACATTAAAGTGGATTTCATTTGGCTGCAATATTTATTTTCTATTGAGCATAATACAGTTTTGCATTGTTGCTTCTTAATATATGATATCCTCTCTTTAATATATATCAGATTTTGTTTTTCTCATCCTTACATGAAATATACCTGTATGGATACTAATGAAGTTTTATCGATGGGGAAGGCTTTAAACAAATTTTTTGAGAATGTTTTGCAGGTGCTGTGTGTTTTTTCACCCCATATTTGATGCTGATTGGCTTTTGTGTTTTCCTTTCGGTTTTTAGTCTGATAAATGACTTGATCACTACTGGTGCTTTCAGGCAGTTTTGAGGCACTGTGACTTCAGTGTTGTCCAATGCCTGGTAGTTGCAAGTCCGGGTTTTACAAAGGTATTCACCAAACTATTTTGCTGTAACCCAAGAAGTGCACTTGTTGAAAGCTATATTACTAGAACCATCATAAGGAAAATGTAAACTAAATTGTTGGAACCCAAGAAGTGCACTTGTTGCATGCTATTTTCACTCAGTGATTTTTCATAAAGCGTAGTTGTGTTCATCTTAAATGACATCTTGTTGGTAAGAAAAGAATATAGCTTGTCTTATAGATGGAATATTCAAGGGTAGGTAAAGTCTTTACTAGACAGATTGTTGCCATTGGACTCTGGGACAAATTCCATAGACAATTTTTGGGAAACTTTTATTCTAATGAGTTTTCAAATGATACAATTATGAGAACTCTTTCTATTGGTGCTGGTGTTACATCCTTGTGGAAGAGAGTAGATATGTTCATGGTGATATAAGAAATAATGAAAATAATTTTTTTCTACATCGATAAGATAAAATAAGACTATATTAATTCTCGAAAAATGACCACAAAAGTAGGTCACTAGGACTGATAAGTACAACAGTGTCGATAAAGTGTGGGAGTATATATATTATAAAGAAAAATAGGAGAAATACAGAGTAGGAACAAAACTGGAAGAAATATATACAATGTTATAAGGCAATGTTATAATAAAGATGGAAGAAGTAATAAGGCAATGTTATAGTTAGAATAAACAAATTACAACTTTATTATATGACTGTTTATGAGTGCAAAAATATGATTTCAAATACCCAAATGAAGGAGAAATTGAAAATATGCATACGGGTATGTTTGCAAACTAGAAGATGTAAATTCAGTAAGTTTTAATTAACAAAGCATAGTATTACTTAACATTTTCCAGCATCAAACATAAATATTCCTAAAGGGAAGTTAGCCACCATTAACTCTTCTAAATAACTCCAAACAAATAATAGAGTTACCATATTGAATCCCTTGTACCACTCTTGAAGAAATCGAATCTCCATCTTCCATATTCAGAAAATTAATATTAGAAAAGCACAAACCTCTATGTAACATCCCCAACCCTCCGACCAGCGAAGAGGATGCTACCATAACACTATATACCTAGGAATTTACCCCATGAACATAAAATAAAATGTATTAAACTCAAGATACACAGATGCATAAAGAATTATCATTTAGTGGAAGCAAATTACATTTAATTCAAGCTTTCAACACATTTTAACATGTTCATCATAATTCATATAAAAAATACAATTGCATGGTTGATTCATAAGAATACTTATCTTCAAACAAAGCTCTCCATAACTAGCTATGTCGCTACAACGTTCCACCCAACCATAGGCTAGTGTGCTCCTTAATCTCTCAGCATGATTCCCCAAGGAAAAGGAAACTAAGCAGGCACACACATAGCTAAATATATGTCAAAACTCATTCAAGCCAACACGATTGGGTTTATCAAACCAAGAGTACACAACAACACATAACCAAGCCAACAAGTTGGGTTTATCAAGTTATCAGGAGTTGGAAGCACTGTCTTCTAAGCTAGTGAGCTCACTGAAGAGCTAAGGATTCCTACACCAGAACTAGATTGACTCCTAGGACATCCACACACACCCAACACAAGGAATCATTCCCTTCTCTATTGCATAGTCCCTCAAGACATGACTTCCCTTCCAATGTTATTTAGGGGGTGTAGAGAAGAGATTCAACCCTCTAGATCTATCTATGAGGCTTCTACAAAACACTAGGTTTTCAAGAAGAATCCTTTCCACTCCTACACAGTCCAAAGACCAATTGCATACATAGTAATATACACCATTTCTGGGTAGAGGAAAACAATTCAGCCACAAAATTAATTACCAAGGAGGGTAAGAACAACCCACTAACAACAGACCATATCCCAGGGACATTTTCACCCTAACGTGGACAAAAACGAATACAATACCCAATATTTACAATGTTGGGCATGAACAAAAACGTCCTGTAAGCTAAAATCAGAAATGGTAAGTGAGTAAAACAACCCCAAGAGCCAAAATCGATTTTTAGCTGGGAAAACGGTGGAGAAATACAACAAAAACGTTGGGGAAGAAACCCAACCACAGATCATCACCCAAAAATGAAATTCTCATTCTGAGGAGAGTGAAGAACAACTGTCTACGTGAGGTAAAAACACACATACAGCAAATCCAAAATCAAAATTCACACACAGTAAACTTCCATCCGTTTGAGAGAGATCCCAACGTGGATTTTTGATGATGGAGAAAACGTCGAGGGCCCAAAATCGTAAAGGAAGAACACACATCCCACAAAATCATGGAGGTAAAACATCTCCTAAGCCTTCTTGCATGAGAAAAATGAAGAACATGGGTGTATGGCAGAATGGCCTATGTTTTTGGGCATTTTCCTTGCAAAGTCAAAATACATTTTTCAAAAATGGGTCCTCTGCCCAATTCGAATTTCTTCCCATACTCTTCCCACTCCATGCAATAACTAGCTCAACCACATTATGCCATAATTTAATGATTGGGGAAAAAGACAAAATGGGTAGTTGAGGGTTTGATGGGATCTCCCTTTGACATTTGGCTTCTCCTCATTGGCCCAAAGTTTTCAATAATTTCCCTCCCTATTCCTTAGGAAAATCATGCCCTTTTCATTATGGTTGCATTGACTTAGCTGGTTGTGGGGATTTTTAATTAAAATGCATATTTA
>LPNX010244650.1:500987-526539 GCA_001517045.1 Pseudotsuga menziesii
TAGTTAGCAGGAAATACCATCGACAAAGATTTTAATCGCCGGAACATAAAACGTTAAATCGATGGTGGGGATTTTTCCTTTAGCTCCACACCATGATTAATTACAATATATACATCATATACATTTAATGCAAATGGGGTCAAAACTGGGGTGATACATTCCCCTCCCCCTTCAATAGCACTATCCTCGGTGCTTTACAAAATTGAACAAAATACTACACTGGTACCACCTCAGTGTTCCGCAGAATTGAAGAAAAATGGATGTGCCAACTGCATGGCATCCTCCAGCTCCCATGTAGCCCCTTCAAGACTAGATTGCTCCCATTGCACCTTTACCTACCCTATGGATCGGTTTCGGAGCATTGTGACCTTCCTGTCAAGGATGCACATTGGCTCGATTTGGAACTCTCCCTTGGGTTCAACCTGAATCACATCCCAATTTATCACATGGTTAAGATCATGTACATATTTCTTAAGCAAAGAAACATAAAAAAAATTATGAGCTCTAGTGCTAGTAGGAAATGCAAGTCTATAAGCAACTGGCCCTATTCTTTCAAGTACTTCAAACAGCCCACAATATCTAGGTGACAACTTGACACAACTTCCAAGATTCAAGGAAATCTTATTTTCCCTCACTCTGAGGTAAACATGATCCCCTACACTGAACTCTTTGTTCACCCTATTCTTATCTACATAGCTTTTCTATCTGTCCTGGGTTGCTTTCATATTCTGCCCAATCTTTACAACCTCTTGCTCCATCTCCTTGAGCAATTCTGAACCAATCACAACCCTATTCACTAGATTATCCCAAGTCACTAGTGTCCTAAACCTTCTGCCATACAAAGCATCATATGGACTCATCCCTGAGGATGCTTGCTGTCCATTGTTATAAGCAAACTCTACCAAGTGTAAGTAATCTTCCCACTTGGTGGGTTTGTCCATCACATACATGCGAAGCATGTCTTTAAGCACTTGATTAACTCTCTTTGTCTTCCCATCAGCCTGAGGATGGTAGGCAGCGCTGAAGTTCAACTTTTTACCCAAATCTGCAAGCAACCCCTTTCAAAAATTGGAAGTGAACTTGACATCTCTGTCAGATACTATTGCCTTAGGCAATCCATGCAATTTGAAAATCTCCTTCATGAATATATTTGCAATGTCATCAGTCTTATGCATAGAATTAACCGGTATAAAATGTGTTTCCTTTGTTAACTTTTCTACCACAACCATAATGGAATCATGTTGTCTCCAAGTCATTGGCAATCCTGTAATGAAATCAATGGAAATAACTTCCCATTTCCATTCTGGAACTGGAAGAGGATGCAACAAACCTGTTGGGTGTTGGTGCTCAACCTTTACCTGTTGACATTTCATGCACCTTGAAATATATTCAGCCAATTCCTTTTTCATTCCTCACCAAAAGTACTGCTTTCTAGTTGTAGAATTGTCTTCTGATATCTTGGGTGACCAGAATATGGAGCTTGACGTATTTCATCCATAACAACTCTCCTTATATCTGCTACATTTGGAATGTAAATTCTTCCTTTATAAGTAAGAAGTCCATCTTCTTCCAACTTATATCCCTCATACCTCTTCTCAAGACCTTGCTGCTGCAATTTTTCTTTTACTTGCTCATACAATTCATCTCCGACAATATGATTAACAATATGCTTTCTAAAATCTGATTGGCAAATACTAAGAGACGCCACATGCATTTCTTGCACCTTCCTACTAAGTGCATCAGCTACATTATTCTCTTTTCCCTTTATGTTCTTGATTTAAAAATCAAACTCACATAAAAACTCCAGCCATCTAACTTCCCTAGCATTCAGAGTAGGCTAATCAAACAAATACTTTAGACCGCAATGATCTGTCCCTAGCTCAAATATTCTACCCATCAAGTAATGCCTCCACATCTTGAGAGCATGTACTATAGTTGCAAGCTCTAGATCATGAGTGGCGTAGTTTTTCTCATGTTCCTTCAACTTTCTTGACTCATAACATATCATGTGGTTGTCTTGCATAAGGACTCCTCCAAGCCTTTGTCCGCATGCATCAGTACATACCACAAAATATTTTTCTAGGTATACAACTTTCAATACGGGTGCAATGGTGAAAAGATTCTTCAACTGCTGGAAGCTTTCTTCACACCTCAATGTCCATTCAAACTTTATCCCCTTCTATTGCAAAGAATTGATGGCATGTAAACTTTGGAGAATCCTTCAATGAATCTCCTGTAGTATCCTGCAAGTCCCATAAAATATCTTACATCTATCACATTTCTTGGAGTAGGCCAATTCATAATAGCTTCAATATTTTCAGCGTCCACAGATATACCCTCTACTGAGATAATTTGACCCAAATACTCATGAATTCTATCTCTATAGAAGTCACACTTGCTCATCTTTGCATACAGCTGATGCTCCCTGAGAAATTGCAATGTCAATCTCAAATGATCTTCATGCTCTTCTTCATTCTTAGAATAAATAAGAATGTCATCAAGGAAAACAAGAACAAATAGAATAAATAAGAATGTCATCAAGGAAAACAATAACAAACTTGTCCAAATACCTTCTAAAGACACTGTTCATAAGGCACATAAATGTAGCTAGTGCATTTGTGAGACCAAATGGTACCACTACAAACTCATAATGTCCATACCTTGTTCTGAAGGCTGTCTTATGAATGTCTTCATCCTTGATTCTCATCTGATGGTAACCAGACCTCAAGTGAATCTTGGATAATACCTTTTCTCCTCCCATTTGATCAAAGAGGTCATCAATCCTAGGCAATGGATATTTGTTCTTCACAGTAACCTTGTTCAATTGTCTGTAATCAATACACAACCTGAGTGTGCCATCTTTCTTATTTACAAATAGAATTGGTGCTCCTCATGGAGACACACTCAGCCTGATATACTTCTTCTCCAACAACTCTTGGAGTTGCATCTTCAACTCTATCATTTCTGGTGTACTCATTCTGTAGGGTGTCTTGGACATTGTTGCTGCTCCTAGAACAAGTTAAATTATGAAATCAATGTCTCTCTTTGGATGAAGCCTTGGAATCTCATCAAGAAAAACATCCCTGAATTCCTACAACACCTGATAGTCCTCCAACCTAGGAGTTTTATCCTCTATTGCTTCCAAAATATGAGCTGCATATAACTGACAACCTTTCCTATAGAATTTCTTCAACTGCATTGCTGAAACCTACCGCATAGAAATTACATTTGGAATTCCCTTCACAATATTTGAGTTTTCTTCTTCATCCAAGAACTCAAACACCTTATTACAACAATCAAGATTCACTTGGTGAGCTTATATCCAATCCATTTTGATGAAGACATCATAGGAACCAAGTGGTAGAACATTCATATCTACACAATTGACCAATCCATTCATGACCAATGGACATTTCTCTACCACTTCGCTAACCTTTCTCTTATTTCTAGTAGCTAGATGAACTAACCAATATCTTCTATGCTTTACTTTCTTAAAGGCACAAATATCCACTACTCTAGGGGTAATGTAACTGTGAGTAGAACCAGGTTCAATCAAAATAGAAATAGATTTCTCAACAATATTACCTGCAACTTCAACCACAGTTGACTAATGATCTATCTGGCGATCCTATAGTGCTGCATAAATCCTAGGGACAACCCTTGCTACTTGACCCATTGTTTTTGCTTCTTGAATGTTGCAATCTAGCATTTCACTCTCATTCTTGAGTGGACAATTCCTACGCATGTGGGGTCCTTCACATTTCCAACATTGGAGAGGTTCTCTGTTCTGCTGTGGATCTCTAGGATTTTCTCCCATCGCTCTGGTGAGCTGCTTATCAACTTGTGATGGTTGCTTCTGCTGATTCCTGAAGCTAGAAGTTTTGAAACCTTTCTTCCTTTGGTTCGACTTCTCATTCTTTTTGTCCTTCCATGTCTTATGATAATCAGGTTTACCTTTGCTTTGTTCATAGAAATACTTATCCTTCCTTATTGCTTCTTCAAGAGTTCTAGGTTCATAAAACTCAATTATGTCTTTGTAAGATTGAGGCAATCCACTCAGGAAATGCCAGATCTTCACTTTTTCATCTTTGATGTACCTGGCATACCTCAATAGTTCCAAGAACTTATTGGCATACTCTTCCATGCTCTGTTGTCCCAATCTCAACTCATGGAATTTTTTAATCTTATCATCATAGTACCTGTCAAAGAGGTACTTCTACTTAAAGTATTTTTTGAATTGTTTCCACACAATTCTTCTTTCATTAACCTTCTTTACTTGTCTATGGTGTTCCCACCATGCGGATTCTCTTCCATTCAAATTGAATATAGCTACCCTTGATTTCATATTTTCGAAATAGTCTTGAACTTGGAAATACTTCCTCATCCCAAGAAGCCAAGCCTCAGCTTCTTGACCAGTATTGACCTCACCATTAAAAGTAGGAGGCCTTACCTTTTTTAATTCATCTCGTGAATTTTTCTTGTAACGCCTCCTTCTCTTATTCTTGCGAGATGGACAGCTTGAATCCCCACTGGGTTTTTCAGAATCAGATGACCCATTGGTAGGCCATTCTGGAGTATTCCTCTTATCCTTGGAAGCCCTCCTGGAGACATGGTACCTTTTAGGGGAATCTTCCCTGGCGCTACTTTTGCTTCTTTCTGGATTAGCTGTCTGATGCCCAGAGTTCATCTGTCCCTGGATGTCTATCAAACTCTACAGTATAGCTGCATTTATCTTATTTTTATCTTCTTGAGCCTTAAGCATCCTTTCATTGTCTTCCTACAACTTTGAAAATCCACCCTTAGGCTCCTCATGGTGGCTACAAAATTTAGGGGAGTATCTTGAAATCTTCTCCCATTGGACTCTGTCTCGTCATTCCCAACTCTGACATTTTCTCCCATAGCATCTTCCTCTAACTCATAGGGATCATGTGCATCATTCATGTCTTCGATCATCATCTTGGCCCAACCAAGAACGAATTTTTAAAAACTACTCTATGCATAATGCTGACTCTGAAGGTGACTATAGTTCTGCACAATGTGTTAATAAACACAACTGTTAGATGCGTAACAATATCATGATTTCATAATTACTTACTTGCATTTGGACAATACTATATGGACAACTTTGTCAAAACATAGAATTTTCTTTTCACCAAGAATGATGGTCTTAGGGGGACGACGGGGGTCAAGGGGGCTTGCCCCCTTAGGGCAACGCCCTTGTTTTTTTTTTTTGTAAATCTTTGATTTTCGTGCAATCTGGATCATAAAATCACTGTCATTTTTCTCCTTTTTAGCAGCTACAATTCCACTAGAAAAATGTTGAAATCTGTTGAAAAATCCCACTGAAAAACTCAGATTTTTTTTCTTCATCTGATCGAATCCCTTCCCAACTAGCCATCTGATGTATTGGGTCACTAGTTGACAACTCTTTTGACACCTTGGTGGATTGATCTTCATTTTCCATCCAATGCATATTGGGTCAATCTTCCTCTATCTTCCGATGCCATATCGGGTCGATCTTCCTCTGTCCTCCGATGCTTTGGCTGATCGATCTTCTATTTTTTTCCTAACGCCGCGGGTCTATCTTATTTTCTTTTCCTATGCTTTGGCTGATCGATCCTCTATTCTTTTTTGATGCCTCGAATCGATCTTCTTTTCTTTTCCAATGCTTCAGCTCGATCTTCCTCTGTCTTCCGAGATGCCTCGGAGAACTTCCCCCGAGCGACATTGGAAAACTTTTTCCAAGATTTCCTATACTTAGAAAAATTTTCAAAATAAATTTTTAAAATTTTCTTTTCTTCTTCCACTTTCCACCGCCGTGACGGCTCCCTTCCAGCGAGCCTTACCGACACCTTGGCTCCTCTCACTCGATACCTTCGGCTCAACCCAACTGAGACCTTTGGCTCCTCCGAGCTGAGACCCTCGGCTCCTCCAAGCCGAGACTTTTCGAAAAAATTTCAAACTTAGATAATTTTTCAAAAAATTTCTCCGCTCGATTTCTTTACTGGATGGACTCATCTTAAGTCCTCTGACGTATTGGATGGAATTTAACCTAATTCATTCGACGTATCAAATGGACTTCAGCCTAAGTCATCCAATATTTCCCATACTTAGAATTTTTTTTTGAAATTTTGAAAATTCTCCCTAATTTTTACATTTTTCCTCTGCTATGCAGAGGGTACCTTCCTCTATCACTACTTCTTCATGGACCATTGAGGCCCATGCTGCAATGTGCAGCTCTGATACCACACTGTAACTTTCCCGACTCTCCGACTGGTGAAGAGGATGCTACCATAACACTATCTACTATTAGGATATTTAGACACTTAGGAGTTAGTTAAGATCAACTTGTGTAATATATCCATTAAGTAAAAGTGTGTTTCTTTAGTATGCATTAGTATGCATTTGTAAATATTCTAATCCGACGGTCACGATATGTTCTAGACATAGAGTGATCCAATGGTTCAAGTTCTCTTAGATCAAACCTACCATTGATACGTGGCTTAACACTCGATTGGTCTATGATCTCTATTTAAAGAGCATAGAGTGTCCTTGGCTAGTTAATCGATTATGAGAAGCTCATATGTAACTTTCTTTCTTTTGCATAATAAATTGTTCCAAGTAGCTATTTGGCTGAGGCAGTGGACTGTTTCCCTCTAGAGGGTTTTAACCATGTGACAAACATCGGTGTGTTGATCTATGATCTATTTGTGTGAAGTGGTTTCTGAAGGTGTTCGATCTTTTGGGAGTACCCTGTGTACCCAAACATGGTATCAGAGCTTTTATGAAGAACCGCTTTCAGTTTTGATCAAGATCTGGAACCGGTGTTGCCAAAACTTTGAAAAGGTTTCTGGTTTTAGATTTTTTGTGTATTTGTGGCCTATGGGAGCTATTCCATTGCATCCTGCGCACCGTTTACATTTGGAAACAGTCTTTGTTTCACCGAAAACCATTTCTGTTTGCTCCAGAAACACCCATTTTGGAAAATCTAAAGGTATAATGTTACAATGACAGATTTGTTTTCTTTTAAATCTCTCATATTTTATCAGCTTGTTATTAGATCTTTTCTATTTTAGTTTTGGATTATTTCCTTCCCTGACTGCGTATGCTCTTTGCCGTACACCTTGCGCGATCGCGGTGAATCAGAAACAGGAAGTGAAATTTTTTTTTCTTCTCTTCTCAGCTACGTATACTCTTTGTCGTGCACATTGTGCAATCACGGCAAATCAGAAACAGCGAGAAAACTTGAAAATGTAGACTTTCTGGGTAAGCTAACCAAGATCTAATCCTATTGTGTGGAAAAAGTTTTTTTGTTTTTGTTTTTCATTTTTTTGTGATTTGCAGGAAAATAAAGCAAGCACGGAGAACGAGAGAGAAGAGTTAAAAAAAAAAAAACCCTTTCCTATTTCCATTCTTTTACGTACCTTTTAAACTTAGCTCACTTGATCCAAAGTTGGTTTATTCCTTAATAGGTCTTGAGTTCAAATCTTATTAAGCTACTTTTTAGTGCCTAAAATTTCTATTTTCAAGTTACTTTATTGTAAAAGTGCATCTTACATAAATAAAATAAAGTAAAAAGTGAGTCACTTAAGTCTTTTAATTTATTGCCGCACTATTTAAAAGTAACATTATTGTAAAAGTGAACCTCACTTATTCTACAAAAGTGATTCACTTCAAAGCAACTTTATTGTAAAAGTGATTGTCAAAGGTTGATCTTGGGAAGAGGGGGCTTCTTTTTTTTAGTTGGTCAAGTTAAT
This sequence comes from Pseudotsuga menziesii, assembly GCA_001517045.1. NCBI lineage: Eukaryota > Viridiplantae > Streptophyta > Pinopsida > Pinales > Pinaceae > Pseudotsuga > Pseudotsuga menziesii. The sequence continues at coordinate 508,745 of LPNX010244650.1, forward strand.
ATCTGCCACGTCACTATTGGGGACATCTTCAACATTTTCTTTGATCAAGCATAACTTCATCATCCAGAATCAGTTTTAAGTGCTGGTTTTTTTAAAACCGCATATTTTTTCGAGATCTTTGTATCTAGATAGTTATTTTCTATTCTTTCATCCATTATTTTATAGTATGGCCTCCCCTTGTGATATTATACTTACAAGTTCAAACTATTTATCATGGAAATCTTGTATGGAAGATGTTCTGCGAAGTAGGGGACTTTTCAGGATAACCTCAGGGAAAGAAATAGAACCCACTGATGATGATAAGAAAATTAAATGGGAAAATAGATGTGATGAAGCTCGTGGATTGATTGGGATGTCAAACTCTACTGATTTGCGATTCCACATATCTGAAATTGATGAACTTAATCTCGCTTGGGAAAAGTTGGAATCTGTGTTTGGTAAACACAATGAAATTCAGGGTCATCAACTTGAGAATGAGTTGCTTTCCTTGAATCCAAATGATTGTTCATGCATTCAAGACTATTTATCTAAGTATAAAACTCTTAGACTATTATGTGCAGAATGCAAGATCAAGAAAGAAGACAAACAATATATTTATCATATTCTTTCAAAACTTGGACCTGCATATTCTGTTTTTGTATCTACATTCTATTCCATGAAAGAATCATTAACTGCAGCTAGCTATCAAGAGCCTAGACTTGAATCCTTTTGTTATTCCTTAATTAGAGAACAAGATAAGCTCATTCATCTTGGAATAATTAACAATGCAGATATCTAGGAAAGCCTTATTGTCCCAACAGAAAGAAAAGTCCAAGCCTCCCAAGAAACAGAATTTTCGCAATAATAAGCAAAACAACAAGGGTCCCAAACCTTCTTAGTCAGCTCCTTGTTTAAAAAATGACAAAGGATCTAAGCAAAAAGGAAATAAGACTAAGCGTCATTGCAATTTTTGTGGGAAAAATAATCATGATGAATCTAAGTGTTTTAAGAAGATGGCAGCCTTGGAAGCAGCAATGAAGAAGCACCACATCAGCCTAGATTCGTCTTCAAAATATACCTCTCATGGACATGCACTTTATGCTTCTGGTTACTCTTATACTGCATCTTCTTCTTCTACTTCAATTGAATGGCTCATTGATTCTGGAGCATCTTATCATATGGCTAAGGATAAAGCCATCTTTTCTACTATGCATGAATATAACACCAAACAAATATTTGTTGGCGATGATAGATCTCTAAGTGTTGTAGGATCTGAAACACTTCCACTAGAAAATTGTCATTTCAGTGATCTACTATGTGTTCCAAAAATTTCCAACAATTTGTTATCAATCTATCAAATTACTCATTCAGGGGAAGATAAAACTGTGACATTTACACCCCACCAAGTTGTAATCAAGGATTTTAAAAATCCTCAAAATTTCCTTGCTACTGGAACTATTGATGATATTACCAGGTTGTACAAATTTAACAAATTTTGGTCATCACCTTGCCCTTCAGTTTTTGTTGCTCATAGTGATAACTTGAGCAAAATTTGGCATGAGCGATTTGGTCACTTAAATTATCGCTCATTGCAACAACCATGTAAATACAATATGGTGACTGGTCTTCCACTAGTATCTTGCAAGGATGGTGTTTGTTCTAGTTGTGTACTCGAAAAACATCATCGGGACAGTTTTGACAAACGTGCCTCTTGGCACGCCTTGGTTCCCTTGGAGCTTGTGCATAGTGACTCGTGTGGCCCTCTTCCATCTGCTTCCTTTTCTGGTTTCAAATATTTCTTAACTTTCATTGATGACTACTCCAAATGCACTTGGGTTTACTTCCTAAAACTTAAGAGCGAAATATTTAACATGTTCTTGGCCTACAAGGCCCTTGTTGAAAAACAATCTGGTCATCAAATTATTAATTTAAGATCTGACAATGGAGGAGAATATGTTAACAAGAAGTTCACTGCTTTTTGCACTGAACAAGGAATCCAACAACAGTACACTGTTCCATATACACCACAACAAAATGGTGTAGCTGAATGGAAGAACCGCACTTTAAAAGAAATGGCTAATTGTATGATCCAATCTAAGGGACTAAGTCTTCAATATTGGGCTGAGGCCATAAATTGTGCAAATTACATAGCTAATCACACACCCACTAAAGTTTTACAAGGTATAACACTGGAGGAAGCATGGAGTAAAATTAAACTAGATGTAAGTCAATTTTGTGTGTTTGGTTGTGAAGCATGGGCTCACATTCCGGATGAAAAACGGAAAGCATTGCAGCCTAAAAGTGAAAAGTGCATATTTGTTGGATATTCTGAAGATGTAAAAGGTTATAGACTTCTTCAGCCCCATTCACATGATATAATCATTAGAAGATATTTTAAATTTGATGAAAATCTCTTGGCCTGCGAGCCTAGCTTGGCGGGTGTGCCATCTTTGGCCTATGAGCCTGATTCGGGAATTGTGCCTTCTTCTTCTTCTTCTTCCAACTTCCTTGACAGGTTTCCAACTCCATTTTCTGACGATGATAGTGAGGATGAAAATCCACCTCCTCCTGCTCATGTTCCTCCAATTGCACCAACACCAATACTTCCTCGATGGGTCCATTCAACATGTGAAGCAGCTGGTGATCTTACCGGTGATCCTAGAGATCAACAATGAAGACATTCTCAATTTCAACGAGCCTCTTCTCTTTTGGGTCAAGTTTCCGAGAATCATGATCTAGAAACTTTTGCAGAAGCTTCAGGAAATCTAGATTGGGATGAGGCTATGGATGAAGAATATCGTTCTGTAATGACGAATGATACTTGGGATCTTGTTCCTCTTCCAAAAGGAAGAAAACTTGTCAGATGTAAATGGGTCTACAAAACTAAGTATGCATCATATGGAAGTGTTGAAAGACTTGAGGCAAGGTTAGTTTCCAAAGGTTTTTCCCAAGTTGAAGGGATTGAATACAATGAAACCTTTGCCCCTGTATCAAAAATGAACTCCATCCGCCTTGTTCTTTCCCTTGCAGCCTTCCATAAATGGGAAGTCCATCAAATGGATGTCAAGTCTGCCTTCTTACATGGTGATTTACATGAGAAAATTTACATGGAACAACCTCCTGGATATGTTCAGAATAACTCTAGCCTTGTTTGTCTCCTTAAGAAATCCTTATATGGCCTTAAGCAAGCTCCTAGAGCTTGGTATGCCAAAATGGATAGCTTTCTCCTTGACACTGGTTTTTCTAGATGCCATTATGACCCCAATGTCTATACCAAGAAAGTAGGAAACCATCTCATCATACTTGTTCTTTATGTTGATGATCTTATCCTTACTGGTAGTGACCTTAAACTTATAACCTATGTGAAATCCAGTCTTAAGCAAAATTTTGAAATGTTAGACTTAGGACATTTGCATTATTTTCTTGGTCTCCAAGTCTTGCAAACCAAAGAAGGAATCTTTCTTTCCCAGTCTAAGTATGCTTGTGACCTTCTTCGTCGCTTCCACATGGAATATTGTAAACCAGCCCCTTCTCCCTTCCAGTCTGGAGTCAAACTTGCTGCCACTTGCACTTCCCCTGAAGTAGATGCCACCTTGTATCGTCAGCTTGTTGGTAGTCTTTTATACTTGACTCATTCCCATCCTGGCCTTTCCTTTGTTGTTGGTCGTGTTGCCCGTTATACGCAAACTCCTCATGAAAGTCACTAGAAAGCAGCAAAAAGAATACTTCGATATATTCGAGGTACAATTCAGTTTGGGATTCATTACAGTACATGGGAGGAATATTTGTTGGTTGGTTTCACTGATTCAGATTGGGCCGACGATCCTGATGATCGAAAGTCTACTGCAAGTTATGTTTTCAGTCTGGGATCTGGACCTGTCACTTGGGCTTGTAAGAAACAAAAATCTCTTTCTCTTTCTTCAGCAGAAGCAGAATATTGAGCCGTAGTTAATGCTAGTCAGGAAGCTTTATGGCTTTGACAGATCCTTTCAGAGTTTGGATTCGAGCAGCAGCAGCCTACTCCACTTTGGTGCGACAATCAAAGTGTCATCAAGCTTGCCAAATATCCAGTTCTACATCAATGCAACAAACACATTGAGCTACACATGCACTTCATCAGAAATCTTGTTCATGATCATGTTATTGAAGTGCTCTATTGCCCTACAGATGATCAAGTTGCAGACATCTTCACCAAGTCTCTTACAGAAGCGAAGTTTTCTAAACTTGAGTCTATGTTAGGAGTTTAGGAATGTGTCATTAAGGGGGGATAGGCTCTAATGCCTCCTTCCTTCTCCTAATAGTGTCATTTTTGTAAATCCTTCAATCCTATCTCAAGTTGTTCTTAAGGGGGGATGTTAGGATATTTAGACACTTAGGAGTTAGTTAAGATCAACTTGTGTAATATATCCGTTAGGTAAAAGTGTGTTTCTTTAGTACGCATTAGTATGCATTTATAATATTCTAATCCAACGGTCACAATATGTTCTAGACATAGAGTGATCCGACAGTTCAACTTCTCTTAGATCATACCTACCATTGATCTGTGGCTTAACACTCGATTGGTCTATGATCTCTATTTAAAGAGCATAGAGGGTCCTTGGCTAGTTGATCGATTATGAAAAGCTCATATGTAACTTTCTTTATTTTGCATAATAAATTGCTCCAAGTAGCTATTTGGTTGGGGCCATGGATTGTTTCCCTCTCGAGGGTTTTAACCACATGACAAACATTGGTCTATTGATCTGTGATCTATTTATGTGAAGTGGTTGCTGAGGGTGTTCAGTCTTTTGGGAGTACCCTGTGTACCCGAACATCTACCTGGGAATTTAGCCCCATGAACGTAAAATAAAATTCATTGAACTCAAGATACATAGATGCATAAAGAATTATCATTCAGTGGAAGAAAATTACATTTAATTAAAGCATTCAACACATTTTAAAATGTTCATCATAATTCATATAAACAATATTGTTGCATGGTTAATTCACAAGAATAATTATCTTCGAACGAAGCTCCCCACAACCAGCTATGTCGCTGCAACATTCCACCCAACCATAGGCCAATGTGCTCCTTAATCTCTTAGCAACACTGCCACCCCCAAGTTGGGCATGATTTCCCATGGAAAAGGAAACTAAGCAGGCTCACACATAGCTAAAAATATGTCAAAACTCAGTCAAGCCAACACGGTTTGGTTTATCAAACCAAGAGTACACAACAACACATAACCAAGCCAACAAGTTGGGTTTATCAGGTTATCAGGAGTTGGAAGCACTGTCTGCTAAACTAGTGGCTCAGTGAAGAGTTAAGGATTCCTACACCAGAAATAGCTTGATTCTTAGGACATCCACACACACCCAACACAAGGAATCATTCCCTTCTCTACTGCACAGTCCCTCAGGACATGACTTCCCTTCTAGTGCTATTCAGAGGGTGTAGAGAAGAGAGTCAACCCTCTAGCTTTGTCTATGAGGCTCCTACAAAACACTAGGTTGTCAAGAAGACTCATTTCCACTCCTACACAGTCCAAAGACCAATTGCATAGACAACAATATACACCATTTCTGGGTAGAAGAAAATAATTCATCCACAAAATTAATTGCCAAGGAGGGTAAGAACAACCCACTAACAACAAACTTTATCCCAGGGATGTTTTGTCCCTAATGTGGCCAAAAACGAATACGATACCCAATATTTACAATGTTGGGCATGAACAAAAATGTCCTATAAGCTAAAATCAGAAATGGTAAGTGGGTAAAACAACCCCAAGAGCCAAAATCGATTTTCAGCTAGGAAAACGGTGGAGAAATGCAACAAAAACATTGGGGAAGAAACCCAACCACAGATCATCACCCAAAAATGAAATTCTCGGTCTGAGGAGAGTGAAGAATGACTGTCTACGTGAGGTAAAAACACACATACAGCAAATCCAAAATCGAAATTCACACACAACAAACTTCGATCTGTTTGAGAGAGATCCCAACGTGGATTTTTGGTGATGGGGAAAAATTCTAGGGCCCAAAATCGTGAAGGAAGAACAGACATCCCACAAAATCATGGAGGTAAAATAGCTCCTAAGCTTCCCTAGGTGAGCAAAATGAAGAATGTGGGTGTATGGCAAAATGGCCTATGTTTTTGGGCATTTTCCTTTCCAAGGAAGTCAAAACACATTTTTCAAAGATGGGTCCTCTTCCCAATTCGAATTTCTATCCATACACTTCCCACTCCATGCAATAACTAACTCAACCACATTCTAGCAGAATTTAATTATTGGGGAAAAAGACAAAATAGGTAGTTGAGGGTTTGATGGGATCTCCCTTTGACATTTGGCTTCTCCCCATTGGCCCAAAGGTTTCAATAATTTCCCTCCCTATTCCTTAGGAAAATCATGCCCTTTTCATTATGGTTGCATTGACTTAGCTAGTTGTGGAGATTTTAAATTAAAATGCTTATTTACATGATGCCAAAATTATAATGTGTCGGCTAGCATGAAATACCATCGGCAAAGATTTTAATCGCCGGAACATAAAACATTAAATCGATGGTGGGGCGTTTTCCTTTAGCTGCACACCATGATTAATTACAATATATAAATCATATACATTTAATGAAAACAGGGTCAAAACCGGGGTGTTACACTCTAGCTTTTCATTAACTTCAAGATATTCAGCAAAGCTCAAGCAGAAAAATCCCCAAATTCAAGTTTCAACCATACTCCAAATGGAGGGAGCTTCTCTTTATATAGAGTGAGCTCCATATCCTATACAATAAACAAACTATTGTTTTCCTAGATCCATAAACTACTCATCCTAGAAGAATGTGCTAGGTGGCTAGATCCATAAATAATCACTTTACTTCAAACCAAGAGCCAAAACCATCAAGTGATTTGCAAAACCATGTGTTGATTTTCCAAAACCATGTACATAAGAGGAGGGTGACCTCGAAAAGTGTGCATAGTGCCATGTAGGTGGATCACTTCACATGTATGATAGGTCAAAGGTCTTAGGACTTAAAAACTTCCCAAAAATAGGAAAGTGCTTCCTCCAATGTGTAATCACTGCATCCTATTAAGTTTGACCAAATCAACCCCAAAAAGATAATCAAATATGATCCAAGGTGGTTACAAGTCCTAATAACAAGGATCAAGTCCTATTTTGATACTTTTCCATTTGGTTGCAAGTAGAAACAATCTCACCAATCACTCCTTGCCTTATAACTCCCCAAGCATATTTAGTCACGTCATCAGGAAAAACCTTAGTGACTTTCTTTGCAAACCAATTTGGAAGAGTAGCAAGAAATGCCAATTTCCATTTAGGATTAAATGGATCATCAAGTCTGAAAAGTCTGGTGAGAAATTCAGTAAAATGAAATTCAAAGTTTGTCAATTCGTCACATTTCATTTTAGACAGAAACATGGCTTGAATCTGTTTGTCAATAGTAGTATACCCAAAAAAAAATCAACAATATAATGTAACATGCAACCAATCATGTTATTATGAGTATTACCCTGTGAGTCAAGAATTGCAGCTCCATTTTCGTTAATGACAAACATACTTTCCCAAAGATTCATCATATTAGAATTTTCTTTTTGTTTTGCGTAGAGCCACTTCTGTAATGTGCTTTCAAAGCCAACCATTAGCTTTCTGTAGGCATTAACTAGATTTTTGTCATAAGATACATATGTTCTATAACAGACCATCATGGAAGTAACAAGAGTCATGATTTCTTGTTCTGAACAACCATCTAAATTCCATTAATACACACTTCTTGCATTCCAGTATTTATGATATGTATTTCCTGCCTGACCATACAAATCTGGGGCAGATTTCCATTTCTTATGGTTTGTAACAAAATCACTATGGATAATATGTTAATGCCTCTTACGTTGTAGATTTGTATCATTGTTCTAGCAAGGATGTGGCAGTTCATGATAATATTCAGCTTGTCTGGCTTTACCAAGGATTTTGATTAAATTTTTATCACAAGATTGTCAATTTATTGTTTATGTGGTCAACATGTTAAGTCATTCTGAAAGTTGTTGCATGGAAGATTTGAATGCTCATTCTGTATTTATGATTAGGAATAGATGCATTTGACTTAAGTCTAAAACTTTGAAGATGCCAAAATTCTAGGAATGGAAAACCCAGGAGACATATTTTTTAAAATTTATACTGTAGATATTGGCTTAAGGATGGGTAATTCGATACCCCCCGCACTCCCCCAGGATGTATTTGTACCTGTTGTATATGCATATTGATGACTTCCTCTTTTATAAAGAAAACACAATGTGCTCTCCTACATGTAGTTCCAAATATTTTCATCCTTATTGTACATGTACCTACACCTTATGTACCCATGCAATATTAATAGTGTTAATGATTTTATGGAGCCTTGTGCCTTCTTAATAATTTTGGGTCTTGTTTAATTATTATCTATTTATATGAATGTTCGAATTCCCATGATTCAAGGATTTTGGAATATTGAAACTAAATGATATTTTTGATGGTACATGATGTAGGGGATTCTACACGTTTAATAACGATCAGTGCAGATTAGACTGTCTAGTTATGGAATGTGGTAATAGGAACTCAACTGTTTTCTTTCAACTTTGAATCCCTAGCTAGAGCAATGGGCCTTGCAGAAGGGGATAAAATTGTTGTAATAACCACAGATCCATTTATGGAGTTTCCTTCAGCAATTCATATCAAACGCATTGAGAAGTATCTTTCAAAATGTAAGTAAAATAATTGTCTTCTATTTTGTTCTATTAACTTATATAATGCCTTTTTTCATCATTGGCTGATGCTTTTATGGATGCACTTTGTGAATGTCTTTGATTTTAACATTGAATTTCTCCTGTTAGTTTGATGAGGTCATATGGAAATGGTTGATTACTCTCATGCCAATCTAATGTCTAACATTGTTGCTATTCTTCTTCCTTCCCCCTCTCTTTTTGAGTTTTGGTTTTTGGGTAACTTGCTTTATTTTTTCTATGGAAAATTTCCTTGGGGAAACCCTCTAGGAAATTACTCACATTCCTTGAATGGCTTGTGGGCCCTTGGGTAAATACCATTTGAGTGCAACATGTGCTCCTAATCCAAAGGTACTCTACCGGACTTGAGCCCATGACCTCTCAATGACCTCTTCCCTGAACCTAACCAGTTCAAACCAATGGAGCTAACCCATTGGGCTTTTGGGTAAGTTACCTAAAAGAAAATACTGCTAGGATAAGGAGACTACGGGATATAAAATGTTTGATTATGATTGGATACCAGCTAGAGTAGTGGTTTAGAAGCTTAATTGTGATAGTCTCTAAACACAATCTGTAATATATGCCTTGAAATGGGTCGATTCAAACCAATTGAGCTAGCCCATTGGGATTTTGGGTAACTTAACTAAAATACAATAATGCTAAGATAAAAAACACAGGTTAGAAAACGCTTGATTATGATTGGAGACCACCCAGACTAGTGGTTTGTAAGAATCAATTTTTGATGGGGTCTTCGAAAGCAATCTGTGGAGCTTTTGTGTTTTCCTTGTGAATGGTGCATTTCCTTTTCCAACATAACTTTGGGTGGGAAATGGTTGTGGGGCTAATTCAAGACATTTTTGGGAATGGAATCTCTTGACCTTGGATGTACTTACCTTTATTTCTATAGATCATTGTGACATCAATCCTTTTACATGGGAAAATCACTTCCCACAAAAACTTCATAACATTGATGGTTATGATCTTATGTAAATGTTTTTGGTTGTGAGATGAAATCAATTTTATTCATATCCTTTCATTGCAAGAAATCTTGCTTATAGTGGCACTGAAATAGTACAAGCATTCGAATATATTCCCCTTGTATTCTTTGAAGTATTTCTTCTACATTTTTTTGTTATATATGTTGGATTTGAAAATACTTATGTTAGTATCATTTGATTTTAATAAATCTTACTTAGAGTGGCACTCAAATAACAAAAGAATGCCAATATTTTCTATGAGTATTCTTATATCATTTTTGTATATGTTGGATTTTGGTTGAAATACATTGTTGGGAACAACTTGGAAGTTTAAAAACTCGATCATTGCATGTAGAGTAGCTATAACAATGCAATTAAATTGTTTACTCAAGGGGGAGATTGGATTGTTGAACCGTACTAATGCTTGGATTTGTTATCATTGAAAATATTTGTTTGAGTATAATGAGATGAATTAACATACAAAATAACGATTATCAAGTTATTATAGATACATAATGGCTTACCTTGTAATATTCCTTCAAGTCTTTCAAATGCATTTATTAAGTGCAAAAATGACTTGGAGGACTAGTACATGGTAAGCCATTATGGATCTATAGTAACTTGATAATCATTACTTTTTATGCTTGAATGATGCAAAATTTGTTTGAATATCATCATTATCAAGCAATAACAACTTCTTAAAGGGTGCTAGCTCAATGGTAGAGCACCTGCCTAATTATAGGCAAGAGGTTGGTAGTTCAATTCTTCTATACCCTATCATAAATTTGTGACTATGAAAATGAGTAAATTCACATATATACAACTATTAGTAGCTAATTTCCTGTATCTAGTCATATTTAGATTAGTCATTAATATGTTATCATCTAGCAGTTTATTTAGTCATATATTTGGTCATTAATTGCTGCAATTGGTGACTAAATCCATCAGTAAATCAATGACTAAATCATTGACTATCATCTAGTAGTTTATTTAGTCATATATTTGGTCATTAATTGCTGAAATACGTGACTAAACCAATGATTAAATCTGTGACTAAATCAATGACTAAATCATTGACTATCAATGACTAAATCAATGACTAATAAGTAAATCTTTTAATGACTAAGTGAAATATGACTAGCTATAAGATAGTGGAAATTATCTACTAGTATTCGTCGACTCAAAAATAGTCATTTATAACTAGATTTTAGTCATATTTTTAGTCATTAATTTCTCACTTTGTACTAGTGGAGGCTACCTTTGGGTTCCCTATCTTAGATACAATGCAGGATATAACCATGAAAAACATCCCTCCTTCCTCCTTACGTACTTTCTATGTAAAAAATAATGAGGACCTAGACACATTCCTGTTCGAGTTCAATATCCTTTGTAGGAGTTACAATTATCTACAAGACACTCACAAAATGAAACTCTTTCCTGCTACACTCAAGGATTCCACCTTGAGATGGTTCATGGGATTAGGAGAATCCACTATCAAGACTTGGGATGATATGAAAACCTCATTTTTGTGAAAATATCAAGAATACCGCAAACCTAAGGACTCTCGACATGATATATTCAAGATACAACAAATTGAAGATGAGAGCCTGGAGGATTATCTTGAGAGGTTCATTTATACATTACATAAGTCTAAATATAATTACCTCCTAGAAGATGCAGTACACACACTTTTCCTTAAGGTAATCTTCGAGGACTTGTTAGAAAGTCTTAATCTCATGGCAGCTGGTGATATTTCCCATAAAACTTTTGCACAGATCGGTGAGATGTGTAAAAATTATTCTAGGATTAGGGGGAAAGTTACAAAAAAAATTCGAGAGCCTTTTAGTAGAAATATAAGAGGAAATGTTCATAGTTTAGGAGGTATTACAAGAGTAGAGATAGGAAACCTTTGGATAATTTTAAGACTGATATCTTAGGAGCAATGGGTTCTCAACAATATGCTTTACAAGACAAGAAGAGGCATGATGAAGAACGAGAAACAATGATTATTTTTTTTCCAAGATGTAGAACTAAACATCCCCAAAGGGAATGTCCATTAAACAACATCGATGTATGTCACATCTGTACAGAAGAGCATCCAATAGATAACTGCCCATCCTTGCCTGGGTTACAAGACATATATAAGAGTGGGGATGTAGCTGAAACATCTAGGAGGCCTCCTTGGCAACCTAGAGACCAACCAGCATATCTGAACTTTCCACCACAACCTCCACTCTATTATCCTTTGTATTAACCTCCTCAACAATGGAACAATTCTAGCTAGTAGAATTGGCCACCTCAATATCCTTCTCCTCAACTTCTACAACAGCAATATTGGTCACAAGGATGGATAGGAAAACCATATCCTCATTCACAACCTGTTCATGCACCTAATCATCCTTATCCTCAGAATCAAACAAATTTCTAGCAAATGCCACCTAGATTTGTACATCCAGTTCCTTTTATCGCACAACAACCTCATCACTTTCAAAATGCAAATCCTCCTTGACCGACATTGTTACCTGAACAGCCGATCCCTAACCCTAACAATAAATCAACTCAAGCTCTTAACATCATTGAGTTGCAAACTCTTCCCTCATACCTTATCGCAACTATACCTATACATGAAATTCAATTACGACCGGGAAGAGTTGTGAATAATAAACCCAAGTCATCAGTCATCATTCAGGAACCAAACAAAGAAGAAGAAGATTCAATTAAACCCATGAATGATGTTATTTTGGAGGATGTGAACATTCCAAAGGTTTCAGTACATGCCATCCTCCATAAGAAATTATTTAGGAGCAAATAATTCCTCCATTTCTAGAAAGATTAGTAATAGAAATACTTGTAGTTCATCCAGAGTATAACATTTTGAATGACTTGAAGAACATTTGTATTAAAATACCTCTCTAACAAGATATTAAAGATATACCATTATTTAGTAAGGTAATAAAAAATCTCTGTATTAAATGCCCAGGAAAGAAGCAAAAGGACCCTCTTACAATTCATGTTATAGGAGAAATCTCTGAATGTATGACAGGTCAGTCCTAGATTGCAAAATATACAAATCCAGGAGCCCCAGTAGTGACTATAATTATAAAAAACACCACCATAGAAAATACATAATCTATTTAGGGCCTGCTATTAACATGATGGCCACCGTAGTTTTAGAAGTTTTACAGTTAGGACAATTTCTTCGACCTACCCCTTCCATCCTAGAACTAGCAGATCTCACTACGGTAAAACCTGTTGGAGTCTTGGATGACATTGTTGTATTAGTAGCTTCATGGGAATACCCTATCGAATTTATGGTCATAGAATCAAAGGATCCTTCTAAGGGACATCCTATTATCTTAGGAAGACCATGGTTAGCTACTGCAAATGATTTTATAGGGTGTAGGGATGGAGAGATGACTATTTCCAATGGGTTGTCCACACAAAGACTTATTTTATACCCCCCAGTACAACCAATAACTGAAAATTCATGGTGGTTAAATTGTTCTTTTGGGGATGAAGACTTTGATGATCTCTCCTTTCCTAGTGATTTTTCTTTAGCACTTCAGGAGCAAACCATTGAGAATGTATTAAACCAGTTAGTTTCTTCGACAACCTGTATAGATTTCCCTTAGTCCTTTTCTCAACTCGATCAAATTTTTAGAGATGAGTTTCAAGAGAATATGGATCTCTCAATGTTTATAGAAACACCTTGTGTCTTCATAATTGAATAGCATATAGGACCGTATACCATACCTTGTGAGGTTGGCCCTAAAAAATTCTTACATATAAATGCTGGATTAAGTGAAAACCAACAAGCACAGCTGCATAAAGTTCTTAAAAAACAAGCTGGAGCATTTGCATGGGAATACACCGATATGAAGGGTATACACCCCAATACCTATATTCACCATATTTATATGTATCCAAGCATGTCACCTATAAGGAAGCCTCAGAGGAGGATGACTCTTGCTTTAAAGGATATAGTAAACGAAGAAATACAAAAACTCCTCATTGTTAGTTTCATCTATCTTATTTCCGACAGTAAATGGGTATCTCCTTTAGTAGTAGTTCCGAATAAATTTACAGGAAACTACGTATTTGTGTTGATTTTAGAGAGTTAAACAAAGCTACACTTAAAGACTGCTTTCCTTTACCTTCTATCAATCAAGTATTAGATACTCTGTCAAGTAAACAGTATTTTTCCTTTCTTGACGGGTATTGTTATCCACCCATATGGCACTTCTCTATCCGAGTGCTGACATTTCCTATGTTGGCACACAAAAGGACATTTATGGATTGAAGGTTGTCTAAAACAATATAGATGGGAATGTTATGAAATACATTCATTATCCATCCAACTTGCATTTTTACCTTTGAATATGTCAATTGTTGTACGCGTCTTTGCCTATATGCAACTCGTGTACATACATGAATTTTCCTACATCATGTCGCATACTGTACGCGAGTATTTGTAATTGCAACCCGCGTACAGATTTGTACGTGGGCTTCCCTTGGAGCAACTCGTATTTCATACGTGGGTTTCCAGTATTAATACCTGCGTACACTTTCCTTTGACATTAAAAATAATAAATCACGATTATTTGAGATTTGTTAAGCCCTTAACTATAACCACCTTAACTGTCTCAACCTCCTCAGCCCTCGAAATTTCCTTATTTCACTAAGTATAAATAAAGGCCTTGGGGAGGGTATTAATGAATCATACTTGGAGAGCAAAGTTATGCTGGTGGTGTCTATTCAGAAGTCTTTGGAGAAGCAGAACTCATAATCCTTTGGTTGCAGAGGAGTCCTTGTCTCAGGCGTTGGGTTGTAATCTAAAATCATTCACTATTGTTAATAAAGAGAATCCTTCTTCCAAATGTGTTTTGAATGTATTTCATGTATCATGGTTTGATGAATATTTATGATTAAGCAATCTATATATTATTTATCTAACCTGTCCTATATACATGTATAAGCTTTCACTTGGAGGATTTGCTCTTTACAGGTGAAGGAGAAACATCCCTGAAAGCTTTGGAGGAGAAGCAGAGCGGAAGAAGACAAAGCTAGGATCAACCATCATGAATTGGGTGAGTCTAGTCTATCTTCTTGTTTCCTTTATGTACTCTAAAGTTGATTGCCTACAAGTTTTATGAGTATGTTGGTAACCCCAGACCTTCGGTTATAAGGTATTTATTCCTATACAATAGAACTGGCGACTCCACTGGGGATCCTAGACTGCTATAGGTTATTTCTGTCACCCTTGACTAGTCTTTTCCTTGAGTTTATGCATCGTATTTTATCCTAGTTCATGCTTACCATAGTGTTTGAAGGCCTTGTGGATTTTCTTTTTTTTTGAGAAAAATTTTGTGCCTGTACATGGGTTTCTCTCATACACAGGCGCGTACAAAGGCTTGCATACCTGGGTTATTTTCTTAGACTGTTGCATACAGTATGCGAGTTTCCCTTATACACAGTCGTGTACAAGCCTGGAAACAGGGATTTTTGGGTTAGGGTTTACTTGTCTCTGTCTTTTTGTGATTCTTGTTTATTAGTTGGCCCTCTTTATAAATACTGTGCAGTCAGTCTGATGACCTTGGTGACCACACCTTGTGCTTTCTTGTAAATCCCTTGGGTTTCTTTTGTTTGGATTGTCTTCTGTTTGCATTTTGAAGTAGGTTGGCCTGTTTGGGTTATAGGTTGAATTTTTTTGTCTGAATCAGTGATCAGGGTTTTGGGTAATGTTTTTCCAGTCTATCTTTTGATAGTGGTTGGTTTGCCACTTACCTTCGTGATTTTGTAGTGATTTCTTGTCATTTTACCCACCCAAGCTAGGGTTCCCGGTCTTCCCTTGTTGGTTGATTCTTGGTTTTATTGACCTGTGTACTTCAGTTTGCTTATTTTATACAGTTGATTTGATCCAAGTATACTCAAGTTTTAGTGCATTTTAGGTGCATAGTAGTGTTTGAGCATTTTTAAAAAGTGAAAAGAAAAACATTTTCAAGCTTTTGCATAAGTAGTTTTCATTTCAGTTTTAAAATATAATCCTAAAAACTACAAAAACATAGTCTTAGTTTCTCTTTATCGTTGCATTTGTTCATCAATTTATATTTACAAAAAGAAAAAGAAGTTTTCTTTAGTAGTGGCAATTTGCTTTAAAAAAAAATACCTTTATTTTTTTATTTCTTATGGAGTCAAAAACACCATAGTTTATCACTCCATTTCTTTTTGAGTAAGAAATAGCCCTTTAAAATGAACACAATAATTAAAATTTACTAGTAATTTTTATTTTTAGGGGCCTTTCACCTACTAGCTTAGGCTAGACTTGTGGGATGGGAAGTGTAAACTTCCCAGAAGTTTTAAAATTCAGACGTAGTGGACTATTCGTTAGGTAAATCCTTGTCTTTATCAATTGTATCTGGGAAGCTCCTCTCAAAAGGGAATCAAGCACGAGGCGGCATGGAGGCATTGGACTGAGGAGATAACCCTCTGATTCCTTGTCAAAACATAAATCAGGACTTTTATGCATTTGGGGATTCTGTCCTAGATAGATTTTTGGGCTCAACTACCCTGCCCATGTGTACAAGTCAGGCTTGCGACTGTCCCCCTAGACTGTTGATATAGCTAAGGTAGCCTTTAGTCTCTTGACATTTAGGGTTCATACCTAGGTAAACTAGAAGGCTATTTCTGGTTCACCTTGGATGGGCTTGGAAGGTAACATTTGTTGTAAGTGTGGGAGGGTGGTCGGTGATTCCTCCGCTTGTGCCTAAGAACCACTTCAAGGATGCCAAGTAATTGTTCTACAGCTTTCTTCGAGAAAGCATATCTTTCACCCTTGTTGACTGTTTGAGGCTTTAGGAATTTTTATAGTGTGTGCTCTGTGGTTTTGTCTATGTTTAGTTGGCCTTAGGGTTTGATTTGTTAAATTCTCAATCGTTGAGGACCAACATATAAGAAGGTCAAGAAGGTTGCAAAACCTTCCTCCTCTCGTCACATTGGAACCTCCACCTCCACCCCAAAAGCAGAGATTGGATACGGACGGTTCATTTGAACCGGTAGGAGTAAGTGAAGTTCAAGGTGAACCATCACTTATAGCTAACCGTCTTAATCTTGACACAGTTGAGATAGAAGACTTGCAGACTAACGAGTTTGCAAGGAATTTTAACACACCCTTGACTAATTTAAATGATCATGTGATTGTTCAGGTTAGACCTTTTGAATCACCTGTTTTAGGTGTCCCTATGGGTAGGATTATGTCTTCTACGGGAGAAAGTTCTTTTGTGTTCACCTCAGTCATTCGGACTGAAGGAGTACTACCTCCCTCGGTAAGTGCCCCTAGATCTAGCATACCTTCTACGCCTTTGACTCCAGCGAGCCATGTGGTCCAACCGCCGGTTCACTCAAACTTAGAAGGTACTTCTGGTGATATGGTTACTAGGATTCCGAGTATACATACTATTCCTTCCTGCTTCACATACACTACCTAGAGTGGTCTGGTAGGATCCTCGGCTTTCATCCAAGGATTTCCTTGGAATGAGGGGGCACATTCCCCCATCCACTCCACACGTAGGTCCATCATCTTCTTATGTAGGAGTGCAGTTTGGAAACAATACCTCTTATAGGAAAAGTTTTCAAACTTTGATTTTGGCCCCGTTTACAAGCTATCCCTTTTCGTTGTTTAGTGGAGGGATATCTACTCCTATTTTTCAGACCCCAGTTTCGGTTGGGACTGCCCGAACTTCTTATACTGCACCTCCCACTCACAACCCTATGGCTTACGGATGGAATTTGTTTCAGGGTAATCTACCCACTTCACAACCGGTGGCAGGGGGAAACCCCACCTTTACTTATGGGCATTCGGAGGCAGGTCCTCTAATCCCCAGATTGGCACTTTTAGTGCCCTGGTTCGACCCAAACTTCCATTCCTGGCAATGTTAAACTTGCCAGATTTGTTTAAGTTGATGAATGACCCAGTGAGGAATGACCCCTCATGGCCACCTGTTCCCACCAAATTGCCATCGGACATCCCTAAATTCGAGGGCAAAGTTGGTGAAGATCCTGGGGCTCATGCCACCACATTCCATTTATGGTG
>LPNX010244650.1:526587-560626 GCA_001517045.1 Pseudotsuga menziesii
TCAGGTTGAGGCTGTTCTAGAGAACCTTAACAAGTACCACGGAAAAATGGTACATTGAGATACCTTTTGCTGCTTTTAGTAGTTTCTGGGCCTTGTCTAGTGCATTCCTTAGCCACTTTTAGCTTCTGGTCCGATATGATTTTGGAACAAACTTGTTATCTACCTTTAGGCAGAACAAGGATACCCACATCTTGGATCATATCCAAGAGTGGAGGATGTGAAAGAGCCTTATAAAAGCCACCATCCCTCCTAAGTTCTTACTAGAGTGGTTCCTTAAATCCCTGTTGCCCTACATATCTAAGGACGTATCCACCTCAGGAATGACGAATGAAGAAGAAGCCATTCTCAGGGCCCAGCAATTGGATTTGATTTATTCACAATCTAGGATCTTGTATGAGATTATCCCTAAGGCACCGAGGCCTACCCACGATGCTGAGAAGCCTAAGCCTAGACCCCATGCCGATGGTGTGGTTGGGTCCGTAAACTCTCCCACCATAGAGTCTTTGGCTAAGCAACTTCATCAGTTGTCTGTCAAGCAGTCTACAGTGGAGGCAACAAAGGCTGCCTCCTCCCCCTAGAATGCAAATGTTTTTGCACAGACCTCTCAAAAGGGAAATTAGCAGCCCAGTGGGAAGAAAAAGAGACAAAAGAAAGGAGAGGGAAACCAAAACAAGCATAAACCTGTGAATAGTGCTGATGGGGGCAAGAAAGAAAAGAAGAAGGTTAAATTCCTATGTAAGTTGTGCCATAAGGACCACCTTACTCACCTTTTTCCCCTTATGGAACAAGCCCAGAAGCTGCTTAAAGCTCAACAACCGGTTGTCCTGAAGGATCCTTTTCCCCAAGGGCAAAACTCTGCTTCAGCTTCTAATGTAGCAAGGGGCACTCAAAATGCCCCTGACCCTAAGTATATCAACATGGTTCGATATTTGACTTTTTAACAGACGAGGAATAAAAATTATGAGAAAAAGACTTCTGAGAAGGGTAAAGCTGTAGGTGAAACTTCTAACCCTCTCACAATAGAGAAGCCTACTGAAACTATGTCAAAGATACCAAAAGGTGTCTTCAAGAAGACCTTGCATAACCCTAATGCTAGGGCTACTTCAAACTACTCCGTGGTTGAATATCTAGCGCAAACCCCATGTGCAATGTTAGCTTTAGAGGTGTTACAGAGTTGTCCCACCCAGAAGGATGCCCTCTTAACAGCTTTAGGCAGCATGGACTCATTGAGTCTCATGGCGAAATTTCATTTGTCTAATGTTAAAACTCGCCTACCTTACCATGTATCCTTATCAATAGATGTCATCCATGGTGGAAAGACCATTGGAAGGGCAGTTGTTAATGAGGGTGCTTCTACATGTGTTATGTCCTTGTCCTGTTGGAAAGCTCTCGGATCCCCACAGCTAGTCTCGTCAAACACTCTACTTACTACTTTCGATGGAAGGTCCTTCCATCTGCATGGTATCCTATCGAATTTTGAAATTAAGCTGGTAGGGAAAGCAATGTCTGTTGAGGTGGAAGTGATTGATGCACTTTTGGACTATAATTTGCTTCTGGGTAGAAACTGGATCTATGCTATGTTCACTATTGCATCGGCCGTCTTTCGTGTAGTGGTTTTTCCACATGAGGAAAAGTTGGATATTACTAACCAACTTGATTTTACTCGAAAAGGCCGTTTAGAGTCTAATGAGTCCACTGTTCCATTGATTGATCAGGTCAAACCTGCTGCATAGAGCTTGGGGGCTGGAATGTACACATCACTAATGGGCACATTTGATCTTCTAGCCCTGGTTAACTATATTGGTTCTACTAGTGTGGGGAAGTCCTTGGCCACATTTGTTGATAGGACTGATCCTTGGGTTCTCCCTTCCCCCCACAAACCAGAGGTGCCTTTATCAGCAGTGGAAGTAGCTTACCAAGCTATCACTCAAACCACTGTTGACCCCTTTCCGGATCCTCTCATAGTCTCGGAGGACCTGGAAGAAGTCTATTTGCCTGCATGGGTAGAAAACTCTACGGACTGTTTAGATATGGTTTTACCTTCTGATGAAGCCATTTTGGAATCCATGAGTGGACGTGGTAGGATCTGTGAGGATCTTCACCATCGGTCCTATTTTCTTCCAGAACTAAGCAGAATAGAAAATCAAGAGTTTCATATGAGACTGTCAGAAGATGTTGATATACCTATCAATTCCTTACCCAGGGAAGGAATGTTTACCGAGGGGAATATGGAAAATATTTCCACCACTATACCTATTAACATCTATGTAAATCCTGATGTCATGGAAAACATATACATAGGTGCAAACTGCTCTCCTGAAGAGATTGCTATCTAAAATACCTTGTTTAAGGAATTCTGCGATGTCTTTGCCTGTTCATATGAGGAGATTCCAGGCATTGATCCATTGATTGTTGAACACGAAATCCAAACATATACTGATGCCAAACCTATTCGACAAAAGTTGAGACCTATTAACCCGCACAAAGCGGCGGCTGTGAAGACCGAAGTTGAAAAACTGTTGAAGGCTGGTTTTATTTATCCCATAGCTTTGACAGAATGGGTATCCAACCCTATTCCTATTGATAAGAAGCAAGGGGCCATATGCATCTATATCGACTTCAGAGATTTGAATAAAGCATGTCCTAAGGACAACTATCCCACACCATTTATAGACCATATTATATATGCTTGTGCGGGAAGTGAAGTGTTCTCATTTATGGATGGTTTCTCCGGATACAATAAAATTCAAATAAAACTGGAAGACCAACATAAAACTTATTTCATTTGTCCTTGGGGCACCTTTGCGTACAATAAAATGCCCTTTGGATTGAAAAATGTTGGGGAAACCTTTCAACGGGCTATGAACTTTTCCTTCCATGATATTAAAGCTATTGTTGAACCTTACTTTGATGATCTACCTGCACATTCTCGTAAGAGGATTCAACATCAAGATCACTTACGGTTGATATTTGAGAGATGCAGATATTATAAAATCCACTTGAATCCCTACAAGTGTGTATTCTGTGTCAAGTCCAGAAGATTGCTTGGGTTCATTGTCTCTAATAGAGACATCTAGGTGGATCCATTAAAAGTAGAGGCCATTGTAAATCTGCCTCCTCCTCATTTTATCGGGCAACTTCAAAGCCTACAAGGGAAGTCTAATTTTCTTCGATGTTTTATTTTTAACTTTGCCAAGATTACCAAGGGTTTCATGTGCTTGCTCAGATAGGACACCCCATTTGTATGGGATGAAACTGCACAACTTGCTTTCAAGGCATTGAAAAAAGCTTTGTTGTTGGCACCCTTACTGCATTCGCCAGATTATTCTAGGGATTTTATATTATATCTGGCCGCGTCAGAGTCGACCATTGGGGTAGTGTTGGTCTAGGAGGATAATAAGCTTGTAGAGCATGTCATTTACTATCTTAGTCGTGCTTTGGCTAGACCTGAAATTAGGTACTCCCACGTTGAGAAATTAGCCTTAGCAGCTATCTATGCTGTTCAGAGGTTACATCACTACATTTTACTGAGGACCACAACAGTAGTGGCTGATGTGAATCCGTTTCAATATGTTTTGTCCCGACGGATTGTTGGGGGAAAATTAAACAAATGGATAGTCATTCTCCAAGAGTTTGACTTGGATTTTTAGTCTGCTAAGTCTAAAAAGTCCTTAGTTTTTGCTGAGCTTATAACAGAATTTCCTACTGAAGAAGATGTAGCCGTTGAAGATGACTCATTCCCAAATGAGCATATCTTCTTGATATCCACCTCTGATCCTTAGTACAGGGATATTCTTATATATCTCTAGACTTTGAAGTATCCTGCAACTTCCTCAGGGGAGGAATGACGTAAATTACGCCTTTATGCTAAGAACTACCTCATCATAGGAGATACATTATATCGAAGAGGGGTAGATTCCATTTTGCGTCGATGCCTTACCCATGAGGAAGAGGAGATTGTCCTGAATGATTCCCATAGTTGAGCGTGTGGGGGTCATTTATCTGGGTTAGAAACGGCCTAGAAGATACTACGTGCCGGTTATTTTTGGCTCACAATCTTCAAATATTGTGTGGAAGCAGTGAAGCACTGTAATCCTTGTTAGCTTTACACCAGGAAAATGCAGTCACATCTCGCTCTGTTGTTTCCCGTTGTCTCGGTAGGCCCCTTCATGAAATGGGGGATTGATTATGTGACATGTAACCCAGCCTCGGCTGGGGGGCATAAATATATTATTGTCGTTGTTGACTATTTTACGAAATGGGCAGAGGCAATGCCTACTTTTAAAGCCGATGGGGAAACAACAGCTTTCTTTGTATTCAATCAGATTATAGCACGGTTTGGTATACCCAAAGTGATTGTCACTGAACATGGCAGTCATTTTAAAAATAGCATGATGACAGAACTAACCACTATGCTCAGATTCAGACAAGAACATTCATCTTCGTACTATCTGCAAGCAAATGGTCAGGTTGAGGTTGTAAAAAAAACTTTAAAGACTATCCTTAAACGTCTAATTGATGCAGTCTGTTCTAACTGGCACATCATGCTATATCCTGCTCTTTGGGCCTACTGAACTAATGTAAAAACTGCTACGAGTTTCTCCCCCTTCCAACTCGTCCATGGAGTGGAAGCAGTTACCCCAATTGGGTGTGAAATACCATCTCTAAAAATAGTTATTCATGTGCTACCCGATACGACAAAGCTTGAAGAACGGCTGGTACATTTAGAACACCTTGATGAATGGCATAGAGATGCGCTGACTGCTAATCAAGCTCACAAGAATAGGGTCAAAAATCAATATGATAAATCAGTCAAACCTCGGGTTTTCTCTAAATGGGAACTTGTTTTTCTTTGGGACCAAGACAAAGAACCCTTGGGGGCAGGAAAATTCAAGGCCATGTGGTTAGGGCCCTATGTCATGTTGAAGGTCTTAAAGGAGGGGGTGCATATGAGTTAATTTATTTTGATGGGAACAAGCTTCCTGAGCCTAGAAATGGGATCTACCTGAAAAAGTACTATGCTTAGTCTTAGCACTTTTTCTTGTATTTTTATTGTATGTATTTTTATGTACATTAGTTTGTTGTTTTTGTTTTTTATACCATCTGCTGGTTGTTGCAGATGCCTTCTGAGAGCTATATAGGTTTCGCTGATGGCGCTAGCTGCCACACTTGTAATCTAGCTTCAGCAGCGTGGGTCATTTACTCTCCCTCGGGATAGCTAGTTGCCGTAGGAGGCGCTTGCTTAGGTCCTACTTCTAATAATGTTGCTAAATATAGGGCTGTAATTGAGCTTCTATGGGATGCTTTGTCACATGGTATTACCCAGCTTGAAGTCCGTCTGGACTCTCAACTGGTGGTTTCCCAGCTCAATCGAGCTTATCAGGTGTGAAACCCTATTCTATTACATCAGTTCATGCAAATTAGGTTATTGGAAAGAAATTTTGAAGTTATTATATTCAATCACATTCCAAGAAATCAGAATTCATTGACTGATGCATATGCTAATTACATTTTAGATTGGCATCTAACACATATTTCATAAAAATATACAGCATGCACATAAAAAACACTTGTAAATAAACTGACAACAATATATATATATAAGTATCTATCCATAGATAGGCCGAATCTGATCCTCAGATCCAGTCATAACTGTATAATATACAAAAATATACAAAATGTGGATCGCAGTCCATAAAAATGTCCTAGATCTAAACAGGACCACCTTGGTCCCCATGGTCTCTCTGTACTCTAGCTTCCTCAGCCTCTTCGGCTTCGATAGCCTCCACAGCATCTATGTATACAAGAACTGCTCTGGCTACTCGCCTCAGAAGGTGTAACCAGACAGGTGGAACTCCAACTACAAACTCCTGCATGACGGCCAAGATATGCTCTATCCGCAAAGTGGGAACTCTTTGGATAAGCCTGACCAGCTTCCCCTCCAGAACCCTAATAAGCCCTGGGTCTTTGCCTACGACAAGACGAACAAACATACGTGGATGCCTCTCAGGGCAGACCAGTCCAATATTTGCATTTTGACATGTTTATAGGATTAAGACTTGTACACATATGTATATATCTATCATTTTAAAAATCATAAAAATTTTAAAAATGTTAAAAATTAAAAAAAAAAATTCACCTAGCTCTCCCCATGCTCCTCTTGGAGGGAGGACAAGGTCTGGATCAACTCGAAAATCCATGCCGGCATACGGAAAATGCTCTAGTTTCAGTAGCTGTCGCTCCCACCAGATGCAGAAGTCATCATCGTATACACTCTGCATTGTGTCTCCTCCTCCTTCACGGAGGAATATGTCTCCCCATCTGCTCAGCCTCGGCTGACGTGGAGATCGAACTAGTAGGGGTATGGCGGGACTCAACCCTGGTACTCTCGAAGAAGAAGAAGGCAACTAATATGCTATAATACCCAAAGTTCTTTCGCCTTCCTCTCTTGCAATCAGAGAGTTGTCTTTTCATAATGGGAACAACTACTGAACACCAATCATACAGGGCACCATGCATACAATCCACCGCCAACCTCATTTGGTTCCATGTAGCTAAATGTAATGAAGAGGATCCTGCAATCCTCACGATGGTGCTCGTCAATACCTAGTGTGCAAAACACATCAATGTAGTTCTGGAGACTTAAAGGATCACTGCCCCCACCGGTGCCCTCTAAGTTGACTGGTGCTCCTCGTCATGACAGGCCGATAATAAAATATATGTCCTAGAAAGTAATTTACAAAGTCTCACCCTGTAGGTCAAACATCCCTAAATCATGATCCCAGTAGTTTATCATGAACTCCAATAGACGGACATTGGCCCGCATGGGTAATGTGAAAAATAACTTTAATAACCCACTCGTTCCTAAAGCATGTATAGTGGGTGCACTTTGGAGCGGTTCTTGGTCCATAGTTTCATGTTCTCGTTCCCTCCATTCCAACACATCTTCACACCTAGCAAAACAAGTATTATGATTCATCAATTTCATATAAAATTTCAAAAATTTTGCCTTAAAATTAGCTTTTTATCCTTCACGCAGTACATGTGACTGTCTAGTTAGACATGTCGTGTACTGTATGCGACTGTCTCTAAAGGAAACCCATGTACAAAACGCGTGTATGTGAGTGTTTACACTATGAACCCGCGTACGCGTCGTGACATACTTTAGGATGCTTTAAACAATGAAATTGGGACTCAAAATTTAAAATTGCTAGGATCAAATTGAAGAGCTCGGGGTGTAGGCTTACCTGCAACTTACGGAATTGGATTTCGTCCACTAGATTGTCCACAATGATCAAATGAAGGTAGAGGTAAAAACCTGCTTCTTATGGCTAAAATTCAAAATGGTGAGTTTTGTTTTAATTTTGAACTATTTATAGAAATTTTATTTCTTAAACTGGGTTTTTTCCTATAGTTTGAAATGTATTCAACTAATGCCATATCTCTTTTTTATTTGAAACAGGTTTTTCATCATTATAAAGTGTTTTTTTCTTCCATAGGGTGGTTTTGACATTTCCAATGCATTTTTTTGCATCTATGCTTAATCCACATTAACCATAGCAATCAACATTTTTCCACGGACTATGGTATTTTAAACCATTAGTTCCCTGTTTTTACCATTGTTCTTCCGTGGATAGGACCCTTGTTCATGAGTATCCTCTTTTAAAACCTATGTTGTCTTTTGATACTCATGCCGCAGTTGTTTCAAGTACAAGGGTCTCCTTTTAGCTATTTTTCACACCAAATAGAGTTTCTCTTTGGAATCTCTTTTTACAAGCTATCCCTTTATAGGACTCCCCGCCCTTATGGAGTTTCTTTAGGCCCAGGTCTGACTCCTTCAAAACAGACTTGACTGCCAAGTTAACTTGTCTGTTCAAGCTCATTAAGAATATGTGAATGGGCATCCGCATCAGTGGTAGGTTATCTCTTTCTCGGACCATGCGGAATAATACGAGAAAGGATCCCTCTCTTTTCTATTTGAATTGAGAAGAGTATTCTCAGGCATAGGTTTATCACTTTTCCAAACCCGAGGGACTAAATTTATGGAAAAGGAACTCCCTATATGAGCTTAGTTTTCTCTTTTTTCCTGCTCTGGACCTAAACATGAAAAATATTTCGAGTGTACTTTGTGTCTTTGTCATGCTCATTAAACACTTAAGAACAAAGCAACGAGTTTATTGTTGTAAGCCCCATTTCTCATAATCAAATGGATCTTTCCAAGTGATCTTTCTTTCCTTCACACTCGTAAAAATCAAGCTATTCATGTTGTTCTGGAAGGAGCGTTGGGTAGGTGGTAATTTAACCTTTTTCGGACCTCCTTGACTAAGTACGAAAAAGGTTCACCTTTTCTTCTACAGAAGTTAAGAGAGTTCTTCTGTGGTATATTTTATACTTTTTCGGCCTCAGGAGACTAAATTGGATGAAAAAGGACCCCCCTGAAGTCTTCTTTGGCATTTTCAGACTCTCTAAACGTGAAAACACCAGCTGAGCATGTACTAGTTTGGGCTCATTAAATCCATGAATCAGTGACACTATCAAGCATTATTTTCCCTTCTCTTCAAGCTTGTTAAAAAATGAAGAGGGATCCAAGTTGACTTTCCTGGACTCGTTAAAATTTAACAAGGAAGGTAAGGAAGAAGTTTTCTCTTGTTTTCAGTTAGTGGCAGCATGTCATCCTTGAACATAGCTCTCTCTATTTTTTTCAATACCCATGTCTCAATGTTCACTTTTAGTTCAGCTATTACTTCGAGTTTGTTACTCCTCCTCTTGTCTGTTATACCTGGGGAATCTGATCATGTCTCCTACATGACAGATAAGTCTAGTTGTTTCTATCTATAAGTTAAAATCTGCCTTGGGTCATCTCTGTGTCATGCTCACTGTTCAAGGACTCAACCCAATGTTTGATCTTTATCCTGATCCCATCATTGTTATATCTATTATCTATTGTGTCTCCCTTCTTTTTCCCAGTTTCTAGTCACTCTTGTGATCCATTGGAGGATCTATTGCCTTCCTTATCATAGCATGGCTCCGTTTCAGTATTTCCTGATGACGATCACCTAGAGTTTTAATGATAGTACCTCGGGATTCACTTTTATCATTGGTGTATTCCTTTGCTTCAGTTGTCAATTATCACCTATTGATTGACAAACTGTTGAATCCTTTCCATGTTTGACTTCAGCCTACATTTATTCACATGGCTTGGATTGTACTGGTTCTTTAGGATTGTTTATGAAGACCTTAGTTCCTCACCTATGGACTAAGTTGCACAAGATTATGTTCCATTTATGTACACAACTTCCAGATATTTGAAGACTCATCATTATTGTATATTGTGTCTTCGATCCATCTTTGTAATATACATGGTCTTGTACCCGTATCATATGATGTACTCAAATATTGTAAAGGATCTAGTGTTCCAGTATATTGAACATAGCATCCTCAGATATGAATTTGTATATGACATTATTATGTATTTGTTTTAGGTACTACCTCTGCTCCATTGGATTTCGGAGTTCTCGAAAGATAAAGATTATAATGTATTTCAGCCATCGCTTCCCTCTGACCTCACACATTAGGGGTCATCTGTTATCCACCCATATGACACTTCTCCGTTAGAGTGCCGACATTTCCTATGTTGGCACACAAAAGGACATTTATGGATTGAAGGATGCCTAAAACACTATAGATGGGCATGTTATGAAATACATTCATTATCCATCAAGCTTGCCATTTTTACCTTTGAATATGTCAATTGTTGTATGCACATTTGCCTATATGCAACTCGCGTACATACGCGACTTTTCCTACAGCATGTCGTGTACTGTACGCGAGTATTTTTAATTGCAACCTGCATATAGATCTATACATGGGCTTACCTTGGAGCAACTCACGTGTCATACGCGGGTTTCCAGTATTAATACCCACGTACGCTTTCCTTTTACATTAAAAATAATAAATCACAATTATTTGAGATTTGTTAAGCCCCTAACTATAACCACCTTAACTGTCTCAACCTCCTCAACCCTCAAAATGGCCTTATTTCACTAAGTATAAATAAATTCCTTGGGGAGGGTATTAATGAATCATACTTAGAGAGCAAATTTATGCTTATGTGTCTATTCATAAGTCTTTGGAGCAGCGGAACTCAGAATCCTTTGGTTGCAGAGGAGTCCTTGTCTCAGGCATTAGGTTGTAATCTGAACTCATTCATTATTGTTAATAAAGAGAATCCTTCTTCCAAATGTGTTTTGAATGTCTTTCCTGTATCATGGTTTGATGAATATTTATGATTAAGCACTCTATATATTATTTGTCTAACCTATCCTATATACATGTATAATATTGCACTTGGAGGATTTGCTCTTTACAGGTGAAGGAGAAACATCCCTGAAAGCTTTGGAGGAGAACCAGAGTAGAAGAGGACAAAGCTAGGATCAACCGTTGTGAATCAGGTGAGTCTATTCTATCTTCTTGTTTCCTTTCTATACTCTAAAGTTGATTTCCTACAAGTTTTATGAGTATGTTGGTAACCCCAGACCTTTGGTTATAAGGTGTTTATTCCTGTACAATAGGTATAGTGGTTACAACCAGATTTTAATAGCACCTAAAGATCAAGACAAAACCACTTTTACATGCCCTTGGGGAACATATGCTTATCAATTTTTTTCCATTTGGCTTATGTAATGCACTTGCCACTTTCCAATGAGCAGTCTTAAGAATCTTTTCCGATCTTATACATGACTATGTGGAGGAATACATGGATGAATTTATGACCTATGGTAATAATTTTCAAGAATCCCTTGACAACCTCGAGAAGGTCTTGATCCGATGTCAATAAATTAATTTATCCCTTAGTCATGAAAAATGTAAAATGTTACTGACAGAAGGTATAGTTTTGGGACACCATGTTTCTTCCCAAGGAATCAAGGTAGACCCTGCAAAGATCGAAGTAATTCTTGGCCTTCCCTCTCCCAAAACTCAGAAAGAGGTAAGAAGCTTCCTTGGTCATGCAGGCTATTACCGTCGCTTTATTGAAAATTTTACTAGAATAGTTGCACTAATGTTTAAGTTACTTACAAAGGACTCAGAATTCTAGTGGACAAAATCTTGTCAAAATGCTTTTGAAATCCTAAAAGCTAAACTATCAATGGCACCAATACTTAGGGGTCCTGATTGGTCCCTTCCTTTTCACATATATATCGATGCCTCTGATATGGCCATAGGAGGAGTCCTCAGCCAAAAAGAAGGACAAGCACCTTATGCCATCTATTTTATTAGAAAAAATATAACCCCTTCCGAATTAAATTATATTGTTACTGAAAAAGAATTTTTGGCAGTAGTTTATTCTATTAATAAATTTTGTCATTATATCACAGGTTATGAATTTTTTGTGCATAACGATCACTCCACCATTATATTTCTAATGAATAAACCAATTACCAATGGTAGAGTGACCCGATCGCTTTTTTTATGACAATAATTTAACATTATTGTCATTGACTGACCTGGTAAAGAAAATCTCATAGCAGATTTCCTTTCCCGTATTCAACATGAGGATGGTACTAAACCAGTTGATGACACTTTTCCTGATGAACATCTATTTGTTGTATCTGTTCAAACCCCTTGGTTTGTGGATATTGCCAATTATCTAGCAACTGGGAAAATACCAAACCATTTGTCTCCACATGAGAAGCATCATATTATAGTTTAGAGTTCTAATTATTCTTGGGTTGATAACAATCTCTTCTGCACTTGTCTCAATCTTATCATTTGACGATGTGTGCGGGAGGATGAAATGACAGACATCCTCCATGCATGCCATGATGGACCATGTGGAGGACATTTTTCTGATAAAATGACAGCATACAAAGTCTTACATTTTGGTTATTATTAGCTAAGCATCTTTAAGGATGCTGCCAAATATGTTAAAGGATGCGATAGTTTCCAAAGAATGAATAGACCTACATCATCTGATCAAATTCCTTTACAACCCCAAGTTATGATTGAACCTTTTTAGAAATGGGCTCTTGATTTTGTAGGACCAATTTCTCCCATGTCTTGTAAAAAGAAATATATCTTAGTTTGTACGGACTATGTCACCAAGTGGGTAGAAGCTAAAGGTTTATTTAGAGCCACGGAGAAATTGGTGGTAGAATTTATATATGAAGAAATATTCACTCGGTTTGGTGTACCTAGAGAAATTGTGACAGACCAAGGTACCCAGTTAACTTCTAAATTAATGCAAGAACTTACTATAAAATATGGCATCCGACATTGCAAATATTCACCTTACCACCCTCAGGCTAATGGTCAGGTAGAATCAACTAATAAAGTATTAGAAGCTATTTTAACTAAGACCATCCACTTACATCATAAGGATTGGGTAGATAGACTCCCAAATACTTTATGGGTCTATAGGATAACATGGAGAAACACTACCGGACATACCCCCTATGAGTTAGTATATGGAAAACAAGTCCTTCTACCCATTGAATTTCAAGTTAAAACTTTTCGTATGGCAGCACAATTAGGCATGAATTTGGATGAAGCACAGAAACAACGAATACTACAAATTAATGAGTTAGACGAAATTAGACAAGATGCACTTCAAAGAACAATGTTAATACAGAATCAATGAAAAACATGGCATGATAAATTTATTAAGCAAAAGCAGTTTAATAATGGAGATTGGGCACTACTATTCAATTCATGATTTAAAAAATTTAAAGGGAAATTAACTACCCATTGGATGGGTCCATACGAAGTAGTTACAGTTTTTGACAATGGATCAATAAAAATTAAAACAATTGATGGCTCAAAAATTTCCTTTGCAGTAAATGGACATAGACTTAGGCTCTATCACCAACCGACATCTAAACAGGATTTCATACAAAAAATTTTGCAGCAAAATGAAATGGAATTAGTTGAATGGGAAGCCGTTCCTCCTCCTCCTGATCCTTGAAAAATATTTTGGGTTATTATTACTTGTATATATGTAAATATGTGCTTGTTGCTTTGAATAAATAAGAGTCATTTCTAATAGGTTGTTTACACGTGACTCTTTTTCTTTTATGTCTTTATGAATAAATTGAATCATCTAACAAGTGGTTTTGCAGTTTGATTACAAGTATATTATCTCTATGAGAAGCTAATGGAATATTACTTGGACAAGGAAAGTATTCTAAATACCCATCAAGTATTTTAATCTCTTTAGGATAATTTCGACATTTGCAGCTTATACGGATAAAATTTATATATCAATCCTTTGTATATCATACTTAACCAATTCTGTGATGATTCATATAGTTTCTGGTATTTTGATTCAGACAATGCCTTATGAGTCCTAGGTTTAAATAGCATCACCTACCTCCTTAAATAACTATGTAGACATCTCAAATACTTAAGGAGTACATCAAAGTTCTTAAGAGATATACCAAACATACCGGTTTGTTTCGTAAACTTGGTGTTGTAACCTTGGTGTTGTGACCTAGCAGCTTTCTTGTCTAGATGTTCTGCACATTGTAAATACAAAATAAAATGTACAATATATGCATACCATGTGGATTCTACATAGTGGTCCATAATCTTTTCTTTCTCCTGCTTTGCTTGAAATTCTTCCTGTGCTAGTTGCTCTGCCATGAGATGTAGACCTAAATCTTGGCAATTTGAATTAGCTAACAATTTAGCCAAACCTTGTCCCTTTACTAGATTTGTAGGTCTAATGTCCACATCATATTCCATTATTTTTTCAATCCACTTCCCTCTTTTTCCCTCACTGTCAGGTTGAGTCAAAAAATCCTTAATGGCAGCATTAGGAACATAAGCAATAACCTTGGAATGAAAAACATAAATTCTAAAAAAATTCAATGCTTTTACCAATGAGTAAGCCTGCTTCTCTAAAGTGTTGTATTTTAGCTCTGAGTCTCTGAGAGTCTTGCTGAAAAATGCAATTGGCTGTTCAAGACCATCCTTATTCTTCTATAATAAAACAACAGCCAATGTATCCTCAGATGCAAATGAAAAAGTTAAAAATTCCTTTGTAAAATCAGGACTTACTAATACTGGTGCTTACGTAAGATCCATCTTGATATTTTTAAATGATTTTTTTTCTTTTGTAGTCCACTTGACCTCCTGATCCTTATTCAACATAGTTGTAATCTGTTTAATGGTTTCAGCAAAATTTGGTATGAACTAACGCAGAAAATTTATCTTTCCAATAAAAGATTGTACATCCTTCTTACTCCTTGGCATACTAATTTTAAGAATAGATTTTACCCTTTCTGCATCTATCCTTATGCCATCAGCTAAGACTAAATGGCCTAACAACTTACCTTCTTGTACAACAAAATGTGACTTTTTAGGATTAAGAGACAAACCATTTTTTTTGCATTTCAGGAAAGTTTGTTTCAAGTGTTTTAGGTGCTCCTCATCAAATTGTGAGAAAACTGTAATTTCATCTAAATAGATTACTACAAACTTATCCCTCTCTCCCACAAATTCTATGTCCATAGCCCTTTGAAAAGTAGCTCCAGCATTCATTAATCCAAAAGGCATTTTGTCATACATGAAAGTACCCCAACATGTACTAAAAGCTATCTTTTCTCTATCATCAGGGTGCATGGAAATTTGATTATACCCTGAAAAACCATCTACCATTGAAATTCTTTGTGCACCAACCACCTTCTACAATATTTGTTCAATCTTTGGCAAAGGATAATTGTCCTTTAATGAAGATCTATTCAGATTTCAAAAATCAACACACAATCTCATTTCACCATTCTTTTTTCTAGCGGGTACTAAATTGGAAACCCGTGAGGAATACCGGAGGGGAACAATAATCTTAGCATCTAATAACTTTTTCACCCCCTTTTCTATAATAGGAAACAAAGCTGGATTTATCCTCCTTAATTTCTGTCTGAAAGGTTTAAAATTTGGTTTTAAAGGCACTTTATGCTGTATAATTCCAGTATCATATGTTTTCAAATCCTTGTATGACCAAGAAAAAACATCAACATACTATTTCAATAACTTGATATACCTGTTTCTTTGTTTTGTTGTGAGTGCCTTTGAGATCTTCACCATTCTGGGATGTTCCTTAGTACCAATATTGCAATCCATCACATTTTCTTTTGAAGACTACATAACTGGTTTTAAAGGAGTATCATCTTTCGAAAAAATCCTCTCCAAAGGTACCAAACCTTTAGGAATAAAATTACCTTTCAGTTCAATGATTTTGTGACCTAAAATCTCATTTTCTGCAACACCTTCAAAATATTCAATTTCATCATCTTGTTCTTGATCAATTAAGGAATTGGAAAACTCACCTGTCAGCTCTAAAAACCTTTTTATTTCAATATCATCTTCAAAAACTTTCCATTTCTTTACATTATCAAGCACAGAAGGTCTATACCTAACCTCAATAGGATACTTCAGTTGTGTTGTTTTATGAATCTTGAAATGTGTGGCTACTAAGGCAAGAGAATCAACAATTTGGTTATGATCCCTAGAAATATAAGTGATACTAAAAGCCACAAAGTAATTGTCTATCATATAACATACTTCATTACGGTACACTTTCAGCAAATCTTGTTTTACTTGATAGTTGTTCCTTACTTGCTAAAAAACCAACTCAGAGTCATCATACACAGAAATTTGTTGAATACCTAAATCTTTTGCAGCTTTCAAACCTAACAACAAAGCTTCATATTCTACAGTATTATTGGTGGTAATAAATTCCAATTTATACATTAGCCTTACTGCTTCACTACCAGGAGATATTAGAAGAACCCCTGCTCCAGCACCTTCCTTGGATGATGATCCATCAAAATACATTTGCCAAAGTTCATATTCTTGTTCCCTAGTGCATTTCACTGATTTTTCTTTTTCAACCTGTAATAAAGCAGCAGCATCATTATCATCACTAAAATGCAACATACAAGTTCCCAAATCCTTTTCAACAACATACAAGGGATGATTTGTAGGATTCTTGTCATTAGTCACAATAAAAGCAAATTGTAACTCTCTATACAAACTTCTATTTTCAACTACAAAAACAGGAATGGTTGCATATTTTAAGTCCATCTGTAAAGTTCCACCAACCTTCTTGGCCCAAGATCTAGAGAGGAGCAATCCAAACTTAGGTGTAATGTCTGCTACTACTACATCCATAATCACACTCTTCATTGGTAGCTGAGCTAAACTAACCACCATATCCTTTATCACTCCTAAACATTTTACAAGTCGTGAATCAAAAGCATACAGGTCATGATAAGGTTTTGTTATGCTCAAACCTAAATCCTCCATGACAGCTTTTGGCATTAGGTTATGAGATGCTCCTGAATCCAAAAGGAAATTATGTATCATCTGCTAATGAATGGTTAGTGTGATGTAAAAAGGAGGAGATGCACTTGCCTCATTTTCAGTTTTTTCTACCAAAGCTGACCCAATAAAATTTTAGGACTTTCCTCTTGTAAATTCACTATGTCAGAGGGAAGTTGACTGTTTTCTAAACCAATCATTTTCAAAACTGAATTTTTGTAAGAAGGATTCTTCATCAACTCAGTGAAAGGCATAGGGATCTTGATTTTGCATAACTCATTTTTAAGATTGAAATTCTACATACTTTTATTTACCTCTTCAAATTCAATAATCTTTTTTTCTTTATCTTGATTCTGTTTTTCTCTAATACTGGATCAAACTGTTGTTTAGGAGAAAAAACTACCTTTTTCTTAGGATTTTGAAGCACTTGTTTTGGCCCAGATCTTAAATTTAAGGTTTTCTTTGGATCAGTATGATATATATCAGCAGTTACAGTAGTCACTTCAAGATCTAAATCATTTTCTGTTTCAAACAGATCGGCATCATAATATTCTGAGTTTAAAAAATCTTCTTCAGTCACAAAACCTTCGGTCAACTGTTCTCCAAAATAATTCATATCCTGATCTGGATCCTCAAATAACTCTTCCTCTTCTATTTCTCCTTCATCAGCTACATTATTCTGAAGTGGTGGTGGCACCTTTTGATCCTCAGCTTCTCTCCTTTCTCGTTGACTATCATTATTTATTCTCTCTCTGGGAATGAAACAAGGTACAAACTGTCTTCTGAATTGGTTTGGATTATTAGCATTTCTGTCTCCCTCATGAACAGGTTTATTTGAATTTTTCTCTAATTCCAACTTGTTTAGTTTTGTTGTTAGGATTTTCACTAGCTTGGCCATCTCATCAATTTTACCTTCTGCAGAGTGAGATGTTGAAACCCCTGGAGCTGCCTCTTTCTTACCCTTCCTGTCATATATCTGTTGAGCTGAATTTCCCTTTAGTCTATTAGAATCTAATATATTAGACTCCACTTCTAGTGGTGAATCCTACATGTTAAGTAAAGTAATAGGTCTTCTTTCTCTTAAGAGTAGGGAAAACTCATAATCAAAAGCATTGGCATAAGTGAGTTTTGTAGAAGTTTCTGAAGGTTTAATCTCTACAGGGATTATGCCATACATTTTATTGAACCTCTTCGAGAAATCAGCTATTGTCTCAACTTTCTTTCTTCTAAGGGCTCCAAACTCTATAATGTAATATGTGTGATCCTTGGTATCACCACACTATCTCATGAAAATATCCTGAAGCTCTTCTATTATAGTAATAGAATTTGCAGGTAACTCTCTGAACCATTTTCTGACCTCTCCATCAAGACTCTGTACGAACATACTCATCTACACATCCTTTTCCTCGATATTTTGATTATCTGCATAGCTGAGAAATGCATCCCAATGATCCTCAACTGTGGTCTCACCTTATTCATTAAACCTAGGTAAATATTTTTTCTAATCTCCCCTAGAGAGACCATTTAAGGGCTGAGGCAAAACTAGAGGTGCATACCTAGCTACCACCATTCGGTCCATCATATCTAATGGCTGATTTTGGCCTGCCATCTTTAAGTTGACTGGTTTAGATGACGGAAAGACTTGACTAGAACTAGGCTGAAAAGGAGTTTTACCAACTTTGCGATGAAATAAAGGGATTTTTCCAGGAGATAAAGTCTTTTCTTTCTTGAAAGATTGAGGATCAGTAAAAACTAGAAAATTACTAAGAGGGATTGTAGGTTTTAAAAAAAAAGGTGATGACATGTCTAGTTGATCAGGGTTACATAGGGCTGGTGATGACTGAGACCTTTTGATTTTCCTAGCTGTTTTCAATAATTGTTCTGGGTCTGAGACACCCAGTTGTAAAGGTGAACTAGGTCTACTTCTTGCTCCAACTCCTTTAGTAGCCACTGTGAAATACAGGTGAAAAGTAGTCTTTTAAAATTTGTTGGTTTAAGTTCACCTCTCAAAACCAATGAAATGATGAGTAAACTAGGGAAAATAGGCTTTCAGCTTCGTCCCTGTCAACGACACCAAATAAATTGTTCTCAGACTACGAAAGAACAAGCCAACATAATCTCAACAAACACAATTAAGTAAAATAGGTCTTTCTAGGGTTTTAGTTGTACAGTTTGTAGACAAGAGGGAAGAAACTTCATGAAACTAAAGCAACACTAAATCATGAACATTTGAAGGACTAATATGCATAACATATAAACTATAAACCAAACACAATAATCATAGCACTGAATTCCACCCACAGTGAACAAGCATTTCATGCATAATAACCTTAAACAAGAAATGAGTATATCAACTGAGTGATTAACACAAATCAGAAATGAAACCAATCAATAGTCTAAATAGGGATTATTGCATATATTTCATAATTTAGTCATCAAAAACACATAAGAGTTTTTACACTTAGCTCATAAACCATAGCTTGATAGCCTCCCCTTGCAACAAAAATCGAACCCTTGGTCCTTTCCCAAACTTACATGTATCTTGTTTTTTCAAAAGTAGTTATATAAGTGAAAAAACCACCTTTAGGTCATTTGTCGAATTGTTCAATAAAACCATCATTATACAAAAATGAAATAAATTTTAAAAACTAACTAATAACTGCTTTTCTTAAAGTACTTTTACAATTCTTTTGTTCCCTCTGCTAAAAGAGCAATTCCTTCTAAATCCTGGGTCTTTCTTCTGGCTTTTTGGTGATCTGCTTCCAAATATTCAACTCTTTTTGTCAGCTCCTCATTCTGCTGTGTTAGCTCTTGAATAGTTTGTTTTAGTTCTGTAAATAGGCTCTCTGTCTGTCTCTTTCTTTTTAAAGACTCTTTAGAAACCGAAATCAATTCTTGATAGTGACTATTTAATTCTTTCAAATATTCTCTCAGTATTTTATTTGCAGTCACTAATCCTTCATTGGTTTCATGCAGGTACTCAATTTAATATTTGTATTGCTTGATACTCCTCTACAAATTTTCATTTTCAGAATCAATGCATTTTCCTTCTAATAATGGTTGCATTCCTTCAGGCATCCAAGGGATTTTCAGCTTCCTAAAAATTTCTTCATCTTCTTCCATATGCTCTGTCAAGGTCACATGGATTTTTGAATACTCTTCAAATTTAATATTGCACTGAGCTGATTTCTCAGCAACCTCTCCTTTCTCTATACAAGAGCTCTTTAAATCATTTTGATGTTGTTCTAGAATCATCTTCTTTCGAACCTCCATGAATATTTCTGAGATCTTGGTTTCAGTGAAAACATGTTTATTTTCTGAAACTATTTTCTTTTTACCCTTCATAACTTATTTATTTTGACCTTCATAGTCTTCTAGCTCTTCCTGAGATGGAGAGTCTTCAATTTCTGTAATCTTCTTTTCAACTAGTTTAGGGTTTAACAGCTTCTTCATATTTAATCTGAGTTTGTTCTTTGTCCTAGTCTTAGGCCTCCAAGTTGTTCCAATTTCTCCTAACATTTTTAAAACCCTCCCTTGATGTTTAATAGAAGCTA
This sequence comes from Pseudotsuga menziesii, assembly GCA_001517045.1. Classification (NCBI taxonomy): domain Eukaryota; kingdom Viridiplantae; phylum Streptophyta; class Pinopsida; order Pinales; family Pinaceae; genus Pseudotsuga; species Pseudotsuga menziesii. Next base: position 546,459 of record LPNX010244650.1, read on the forward strand.
ATTGGACAACTTTCATTTTCCTTCCTCATGACATTGTCTATTCTTCATAATGTGTATTTATATCCTATTTGTTATGAACCCTAGATTCATCAGATAATAAACTTTCCTCTTCTTCAGAGAGTACTGTAATGAGAACCTGTTCCTACTCTTTTACATCTTCCCTTACACCTTGATTCAATTCTACAAGAAAAGCATCTTATACATGCTCAATTTCCTTCACTTCTGACTTTGAAACTTTGTTTTCTTCAATATTTATTTGTTGTTCAATTTCAATGTTTTCATCTTCTTGGTTCAAAGATTTTTCTGGTTCACTACCTTCTTCATTCCTGACTGTGACTTTCTTTTTAAGCTTCTTGACCAAATTCTAACCTTTATTTAAATGTCTCTTCTAAGACTGCTCTTCCTTCTATGTTTGAAAACTAGACCAAAATAGGAAATATTCCCATGTTTTCTCCCTTTTTTGAAGTACAGTACTTATAATTAGTTTTATAAGCCCATGACAAAACACAGATTGTTTGGTGTGATCCTGATGTTCCTTCACCCTGCTAGACATCTTCTATAAACTTTTCAAGAAGAAGAATGGGAGATTCATTTTGGATTCATGGCTAATATGTTGCAAGAACCTAAAATGATACTTAAAAACAAAAGAAAATCTCCCTTCATAAGTGATATAACTTTGTAGGATTTTGATAGGATCTATCCATTCTAGTTTAAATTTCTGAATAGGTACTCCCTTTCCCCATTCTGCTACTACATCTAGAAGTAAATATTTCTGAGCATCAAAGGTGAAAGGAACTTTTTTAAACCAGTATTCACCCTCATCTAAGATCCTTGTAGCTTCTGCTAACAATTCCCTGGTCAGATTAAACTTCAAAGTATCAAAAGTCACCATATCCTTGTCCAAACATTGAGCAAATTCATAAGAGACTTATGAGTGATATCCCTCAATTATTTCAAAAAAAACTAACCACCCTGCCTCTGAAAATAGTTTTGCACAGTCTGGAAAAGTCTAAACTTAGCTCATGTCTGAAGGTTCAACTCTATTGGTTTTACCACTTATTTTCATTTTGAATTACTGTCAAATTACTTCTTTTAGTAAAACAAACTCTAAATCTATTCAAGTCTTGACAATCTAACAGACAATGCTATATTGGGAAACCAAAACCCTAAACTGAACTCTCTTGCTTAAACTGCTAAATGCCTTAATTCCATTGACAGATAATTCAATATTAAGTATGAATTAGGTTTACATACTAATAATCTTCATTCAATTCCATCATTAATCCTTTGCTTAGTAAAACCCCAAATACATGGACTTTGATATCAATTCGCAGCCTACCTGTCAAAGTGATGAATCCAGGTGCTAGAATCATGTTTTATTGACTGTCAGGTGTCCAATTTCATTCCTCAATCTTCTCTACCCACTATGATAACTCTAAATAATCGCCCTTCAAAAACCCTAATTTTCTGACCTGTTTCAATATTTAATTACACATTGCTAACACTTCGCGAACTCATCCGGTCTACATGCACTTCAGGGGATATGAAATTCAAGGTGAATTTTTCTCATCCTGTTTAATCATCACTATTCCATCACTTTGCAACAGACCACCGCAACTCGCCCTCATGATGATTTGCTTGAAGTATTCACACCTATCACAATGATCATTCTAGAGGAAACACGTATCAAATCCATCAACCAAGTATGAATGACCTCTCATGTGTGAGAATTTTAAAAAAATTGAGCCAAAAATGATGATTTTCAAACTACGCGATTTTCTTGTAGCACAAGTGTGTAATTTTTTTAGGCTTGTGCTACAAGAAAGTTTGCTTTAATTATTTTCAAAAATATAACAACTAGTAATGATTTAACTTTCGTAAAATGATCTAGATCAAAAATTTATGATATTTTTAGGACCTTTTTAATTCATATAAACATTCTATAAGCCCCCTAACTGTGAATTTTGATAAATAAAATCAAAATTGAAAAATAAAAGTAAGAAATCACATAAACATGAAAATTAAAGGAAAAAGATTCAAACTATCCTAAGAAACAAAATTTTATAGGAGAAATGAACAAAACCAAGTTTCAAAACATAACAAATGCATTAAAAAGGAAAAAAGAAAAACGGGCTCTAACATCTGGCTCCTGCTGCGGGATGAAGTCCTCCCTGTGAGGCTTCAAGAACTTGTAGATTAGTGCCTTCTGTGTTGTAATTGCAACTGCCTGCTAGTCTAAAAAATTTCCATTGGGTCATGGAGTCTTTATTCTGTTATTCACACCAATATATACAATGAAAGTCCAGTATCCATCTCAAAAACTGTAAAAATGCTTGAGGAAGCATCCATTAACTGGATTAGACAATTCCTCACAATCCAGAGTCTATAACACAAAAGTATTATTGTCCAGAACTTTTGATACTATGAAAGGGCCAAACCATATATTATCAAACTTGCCATGCTTTCCTTTCTGCTCCTTTCTAGCATCCCATCTCAAAACCATATCTCCCACTGAAAAAGTGCTCTCTTTGATCTTTCTATCAAACCTTTCTTTGATCTTTGACATGTACAGCTGGGCCTTTTCTTCCACTGTTTCCTGTTTCTGATGTAACTCTATTAGTGCATAAATTCTTCTTTGCATATCACTAGGTTCTTCCTGACAATCGTGAAAAAAATTCATTACTGGAATACCCAGTTGGATAAGAAATACTGCATCAGTACCATATACTAATTGGAAAGGAGAAGTTCCAATTGCCTTTTTAACTGTTATTCTATCTGCCCACAATGCATATTTAACATTGAATCCCATGATCGTTTATTCTGCTTCAATAACTTCCTGATACTCTGAATAATATTCTTATTGGATGACTCAGCTAACCCATTTCCCTGAGGATAATAAGGTGTTGAGTGTTTCAGAATAATCCCATTCTCTTAACAGAATGCCACCATAGATTTAGATTTAAAAGCTTGAGAATTATTAGTCAATAATTTCCTAGGACATCCAAACCTGCTAAGAATATTTTCCTAAATAAACTCTATGATCACCTTATATGTTACATTTCTCATGGGAATGGCTTCTACCCATTTGGTAAAGAAATCTATAGCAGTCAAAATCCATTTATGCTTCCCTGAAGAGGAAGGATTTATCTCTCCTATGAAGTCCAAACTCCACTGTTGAAATGGGGCATTTACTGCAATTGACTTTAATGGTAATGACAACAACTTTTGCTTACCAACAAACTTCTGACAAGGGATACATGCTCTTACCTGCTGATATACATCCAAGAATAAGGAAGGCAAATAGTATCCAGTTCTTAGAATTTTATAAGTGGTTTCCTTCCAATAATTATGTCCCCCACAAGCACCTTCATGTGATTCAGATATTACTTCTTCAATTTCTGGCTTATCCAAACATCTAAGTAAACTACCTCCTGGATATTTCCAAAACAGCTGATGTTCTATCAAACAATATTTAGTAGTTTTCAACTTTAATGACCTAGCAGCTTTCTTGTCTAGATGTTCTGGACATTGTAAATACAAAAGAAAATGTACAATATCTACATACCATGTGGATTCTACATAGTGGTCCATAATCTTTTCTTTCTCTTGCTCTGCTTGAAATTATTCATGTGCTAGTTGTTCTGCCATGAGATGTAGACCTAAAGCTTGGCAATTTGAATCAGCTAACAATTTAGCCAAACCTTGTCCCTTTACTAGCTTTGTAGGTCTAATGTCCACATCATATTCCATTATTTTTGCAATCCACTTCCTTCTTTCTCCCTCACTGTCAGGTTGAGTCAAAACATCCTTAATGACAGCATTAGGAACATAAGCAATAACCTTGGAATGCAAAACATAAATTCTAAAAAACTTCAATGCTTTTACCAATGAGTAAGCCTGCTTCTCTAAAGTGTTGTATTTTAGCTCTGAGTCTCTGAGACTCTTGCTGAAAAATGCAATTGGCTGTTCAAGACCATGATCCTTATTCTTCTGTATTAAAACAGTAGCCAATGTATCCTCAGATGCAAAAGAAAAAGTTAAAAATTTCTTTGTAAAATTAGGACTTACTAATACTGGTGCTTCCGTAAGAGCCATCTTAATCTTTTCAAATGATTTTTTTGCTTCTACAGTCCACTTGACCTCCTAATCCTTCTTGAACATAGTTTTAATCTGTTTAATGGTTTCAGTCAAATTTGGTATGAACCAACGCAAAAAATTTATCTTTCCAATAAAAGATTGTGCATCCTTCTTACTCCTTGGTAGACTAATTCTAAGAATAGCTTGTACCCTTTCTGGATCTATCCTTATGCCATCAGCTGAGACTAAATGGCCTAACAACTTACCTTCTTGTATAACAAAATGTGACTTTTTAGGATTAAGAGACAAACCATATTTTCTGCATTTCAGGAAAGTTTGTTTCAAGTGTTTTAGGTGCTCCTCATTAGATTGTGAGAAAACTGTAATATCATCTAAATAGATTACTACAAAATTATCCCTCTCTCCCACAAATTCTATGTCCATAGCCCTTTGAAAAGTGGCTCCAACATTCATTAATCCAAAAGGCATTTTGTCGTACATGAAAGTACCCCAAGGTGTAGTAAAAGCTATCTTTTCTCTGTCATCAGGATGCATGGCAATTTGATTATACCCTGAAAAACCATCTACCATTGAAATTCTTTATGCACCAACCACCTTCTGCAATATTTGTCCAATCTTTGGCAAATGATAATTGTCCTTTAATGAAGATCTATTCATATTTCGAAAATCAACACACAATCTCATTTCACCATTCTTTTTCCTAACAGGTACTAAATTCGAAACCCATGAGGAATATCGGAGGGGAACAATAATCTTATCATCTAATAACTTTTTCACCACCTTTTCTATAATAGGAAACAAAGTTGGATTTATCCTCCTTAATTTCTGTCTGAAAGGTTTAACATTTGGTTTTAAAGGCACTTTATGCTGTATAATTCTAGTATTATATGTTTTCAAATCCTCGTATGACCAAGCAAAAACATCAACATACTCTTTCAATAACTTGATTTACCTATTTCTTTGTTTTGTTGTGAGTGCCTTTGAGATCTTCACCGTTCTGGGATGTTCCTTAGTACCAATATTGCAATCCATCACATTTTCTTCTAAAGACTGCATAACTGGTTTTAAAGGAGTATCATCTTTTAAAAAATCCCCTCCAAAGGTACCAAACCTTTAGGAATGAAATTACCTTTCAGCTCAATGATTTGGTGACCTGCAATGTCATTTTCTACAACACCTTCAAAATCTTCAATTTCATCATCTTGTTCTTGAACAATTAAGGAATTGGAAAACTCACCTGTCAGCTCTAAAAAAAAAATTATTTCAATATCATCTTCAAGAACTTTCCATTGCTTTACATTATCATGCACAGAAGGTTTGTACCTAACCTCAACAAGATACTTCAGCTGTGTTGTTTTAGGAATCCTAAAATGTGTCGCTGCTAGGGCAAGAGAATCAGCAATTTGGTTATGATCCCTAGGAATATAAGTGATATTAAAAGCCACAAAGTAATTTTCTATCATATCCCATACTTCATTACAGTACACTTTCAGCAAATCTTGTTTTACTTGATAGTTGTTCCTTACTTGCTGAATAACCAACTTGGAGTTGCCATACACAGAAATCTGCTGAATACCTAAATATTTTGCAGCTTTCAAACCTAACAACAAATCTTCATATTCTACAGTATTATTGGTGGTAATAAATTCCAATTTATACATTAACCTTACTGCTTCACCACCAGGAGATATTAGAACAACCCCTACTCCACCACCTTCCTTGGATGATGATCCATCAAAATACATTTGCCAAAGTTCATCTTCTTGTTCCCTAGTGCATTTCACTGATTTTTCTTTTTCAACCTGTAATAAACCAACAGCATCATTATCATCATTAAAATTCAACATACAAGTTCCCAAATCCTTTTCAAAAGCATACAAGGGATGATTTGTAGGATTCTTGTCATCAGTCACAATATAAGCAAATTGTAACTTTCTATACAACCTCCTATTTTCACCTCCAAAAATAGGAATGGTTGCATATGTTAAGTCGATCTGTAGAGTTCCACCAACCTTATTGGCCCAAGATCTAGAGAGGAGCAATCCAAACTTAGGTGTAATGTCTACTACTATTACATCCATAATCACACTCTTCATTGGTAGCTGAGCTAAACTAACCACCATATCCTGTATCACTCCTAAACATTTTACAGCTCGTGAGTCAAAAGCATACAAGTCATGATAAGGTTTTGTTATGCTCAAACCTAAAGCCTCCATGACAGCTTTTGGCATTAGGCTTTAAGATGCTCCTAAATCCAAAACGCAATTATGTATCATCTGCTCATGAATGGTTAGTGTGATGTAAAAAGGAGGAGATGCACTTGCCTCATTTTAAGTTTTTTCTGCTAAAGCTGACCCAATAAAAATTTTAGGACTTTCCTCTTGTAAATTCACTATGTCAGAGGGAAGTTGACTATTTGTTGAACCAATCATTTTCAAAACTGAATTTTTGTAAGAAGAATTCTTCATCAACTCAATGAAAGGCATAGGGATCTTGATTTTGCATAACTCATTTTCAAGATTGAAATTCTGCATACTTTTATTTACCTCTTCAACTTCAATAATCTTCTTTTGTTTATCATGATTATGTTTTTTCTCTAATACTGGATCAGACTGCTGTTTAGGAGGCAAAACTACCTTTTTCTTAGGATTTTGAACCACTTGTTTTGGACCAAATCTTAAATTTAAGGTTTTCTTTGGATCAGTATGATATATATCAGCAGTTACATCAGTCAATTCAAGATCTAAATCATTTTCCTTTTCAAACACATTGGCATCATAATATTCTGAGTTTAAAAAATATTCTTCAGTCACAAAACCTTCAGTCAACTGTTCTCCAAAATAATTCACATCCTGTTCTGGATCCTCAAAGAACTCTTCCTCTTCTATTTCTCCTTCATCAGCTACATTATTCTGAAGTGGTAGTGGCACCTTTTGATCCTCAGCTTCTCTTCTTTCTCGTTGCATATCATTGTTTCTTCTCTCTCTGGCAATGAAACGAGGTATAAATTGTCTTCTGAATTGGTTAGGATTATTAGGGTTTCTATCTCCCTCTTGAACATGTTTATTTGAATTTTTCTCTAATTCCAAATTGTTTAGTTTTGTTGTTAGGATTTTCACTAGCTTGGCCATCTCATCAATTTTACCTTCTATAGAGTGAGATGTTGAAACCCCTGGAGCTGCCTCTTTCTTACTCTTCCTGTCATATATCTACTGAGTTGAATTTCCCTTTAGTCTATTAGAAGCTAATATATTAGACTCCACTTCTCGTGCTACCTCCTACATGTTAAGTAAAGTAACAAGCCTTCTTTCTCTCCAGAGTAGGGAAAACTCATGATCAAAAGCATTGGCATAAGTGAGTTTTGTAGAAGTTTCTGAAGGTTTAATCTCTGCAGGGATTTTGCCATACATTTTATTGAACCTCTTTGAGAAATCAGCTATAGTCTCATCCTTCTTTCTTCTAAGGGCTCCAAACTCTGTAATGTAATATGTGTGATCCTTGGTATCACCCCACTGTCTCGTGAAAAGATCCTGAATCTCTTCTATTATAGTAATAGAATTTGCAGGTAACTCTCTGAACCATTTTCTGACCTCTCCATCAAGACTCTGCACGAACATTCTCATCCACACATCCTTTGCCTTGATATTTTGATTATCTGCATAGCTGAGAAATGCATCCCAATGCTCCTCAGCTATGCTCTCACCTTATCCATTAAACCTAGGTAAATATTTTTGGTAATCTTCTCCAGAGAGAGCATTTAAGGGCTAAGGTAAAACTAGAGGTGCATACCTAGCTGCCACCATTCGGTCCATCATATCTAATGGCTGATTTTGGGCTACCATCTTTAGGTTGATTGGTTTAGATGATGGAAATACTTGACTAGAACTAGGCTGTAAAGGACTTTTACCAACTTTGAGGTGAAATAATGGGATTTTTCCAGGAGATAAAGTCTTTTCTTTCTTGAAAGATTCAGGATCAGTAAAAACTTGAAAATTAGTAAGAGGGATTGTAGTTTTTAACCAGGATGAATCTTGTTCTTCTCCCTTCAAAACAGAAAAAGGTGATGATATGTCTAGTTGATCAGGGTTACATACGGCCGGTGATGACTGAGACCTTTTTATTTTCCTAGCTATTTTCAATATTTATTCTGGGTCTAAGACAGCCAATTGTAAAGGTGAACTAGGTCTACTTCTTGTTCCAACTCCTTTAGTAGCCACTGTGAAATACTGGTGAAAAGTAGTCTTTTAAAATTTGTTGGTTTAAGTTCACCTCTCAAAACCAGTGAAATGATGAGTAACCTAGGGAAAATAGGCTTTCAAATTTGTCCCCGGGAATGGCGCCAAATAAATTGTTCTCAGACTATGAAAGAACAAGCCAACACAATATCAACAAACACAATTAAGTAAAATAGGTCTTTCTAGGGTTTTGGTTGTACAGTTTGTAGAAAAGAGGGCAGAAACTTCATGAAACTAAAGCAAACACTAAATCATGAACATTTGAAGGACTGAGATGCATAACATATAAACTATAAACCAAACACAATAATCACAGCACTGAATTCCACCCACAGTCAACAAGCATTTCATGCATAATAACCTTATATCAACTGAGTGATTAACACAAATCAGAAATGAAACTAGTCAATAGTCTAAATAGGGCTTATAGTTGCATATATTTCATAATTCAATTATCAAAAACACATAAGAGTGTTTACACTTAGCTCATAAACCATAGCTTGATAGCCTCCCCTTGCAACAAAAATCGAACCCTTGGTCCTTTCCCAAACTTACATTTATCTTGTTTTTTCAAAAATAGTTATATAACTTAACAAACTACCTTTAGGTCATCTGTCGAATTGTTCAATAAACCATCATTATACAAAAATGAAACTTTTAAAAACTAACTAATAACTGCTTTTCTTAAAGTACTTTTACAAGTCTTTTGTTGCCTCTGCTAAAAGAGAAATTCCTTCTAAAGCCTGGGTCTTTTTTCTAGCTTTCTAGTGATCTGCTTCAAAATCTTCAACTCTTTTTGTCAGCTCCTCATTCTGCTGTGTCAGCTCTTGAATAGTTTGTTTTATTTCTGTAAACAAACTCTCTGTCTGTCTCTTTCTTTTTAAAGCCTCTTTAGAAACCAAAATCAATTCCTGATAGTGACTATTTACTTCTTCCAAATCTTCTCTCATTCTTTTATTTGCAGTCACTAATCCTTCATTGGTTTCATGCAGGTAATCAATTTGATGTTTGTATTTATTGATACTCCTCTGCAAATTTTCATTTTCAGAATGAATGCATTTTCCTTCTAATACTGGCTGCATTCCTTCAGGCATCCAAGGGATTTTTAGCTTCCTAAAAATTTCTTCATCTTCTTCCATATGCTCTGTCAAGGTCACAGGAATTTATGAATACTCTTCAGCTTTGATACTGCACTGAGCTGATTTCTCAGCAACCTCTCCTTTCTCTATACAAGAGCTTTTTAAATCATTTTGATGTTGTTATAGAATCATCTTCTCTCAAACCTCCATGAATATTTCTGAGATCTTGGTTTCAGTGAAAACTGGTTTATTTTATGAAACTGGTTTCTTCTTACCCTTCATAACTTCTTTATTTTTACCTTCATAGTCTTCTAGCTCTTCCTGAGATGAAGGGTCTTCAATTTCTATAATCTTCTTTTTAGCTAGTTTAGGGTTTAACAACTTCTTCATATTTAATCTAAGTTTGTTCTTTGACCTAGTCTTGGGCCTCCAAGCTGTTCCAATTTCTCCTAACATTTTTAAAACTTTCCCTTGATGTTTAATCGAAGCTAATTGGACAACTTTCCTTTTCCTTCCTCGTGACATTGTCTCTTCTTCAGAATGTGTATGTATATCCTTTTTGGTATGAACCCTAGATTCATCAGATAATGACCTTTCCTCTTCTTCAAAGAGTACTATAATAGGAACCTGTTCCTGCTCTTTTACATCTTCCTTTACACCTTTATTCAATTCTACAGGAAAAGCATCTTCTACAGGCTCGATTTCCTTCACTTCTGACTTTGAAACTTTGTTTTCTTCAATATTAATTTGCTATTCAATTTCAATGTTTTCATCTTCTTGTTTTAAATATTTTTCTGGTTCACTACCTTCTTCATTCTTGACTGTGACTTTCTTTTTAAGCTTCTTGACCAAATTCTAACCTTTATTTAACTGTCTCTTATGAGACTGCTCTTCCTTCTCTGTTTGAAAACCAGACCAAAATAGGAAATATTTCCATGTTTTCTCCCTTTTTTGAAGTACAGTACTTATAATTAGTTTTATAAGCCCATGATGAAACACAGATTGTTTGGTGTGATCTTGATTTTCCTTCACCTTGCTAGACATCTTCTGTAAACTTTTCAAGAAGAAGAATGGGAGATTCATTTTGGCTTCATGGCTAAGAGGTTGTAAGAACCTAAAATGATACTTAAAAACAAAAGCAAATCTCCCTTCACAAGTGATATAACTTTGTAGGATTTTGATAGGCTCTATCCATTCTGGTTTAAATTTCTTAATAGGTACTCCCTTTCCCCAATCTGCTACTACATCTGGAAGTAAGTATTTCTGAGCATCAAAGGTGAAAGGAAATTTTTAAAACCAGTATCTCCCTCATATAAGATCCCTGTAGCTTCTGCTAACAATTCCTTGGTCAGCTTAAACTTCAAAGTATCAAAAGTCACCATATCCTTATCCAAACATTGAGCAAATTTATAAGACACTTCTGAGTGATATCCCTCAATTCTTTCAAAAAAAACTAACCACCCTGCCTCTAAAAATAGTTTTGCACAGTCTAGAAAAGTTTGAACCCAGCTCATGTATGAAGGTTCAACTCTATTGGTTTTACCACTTCTTTTCATTTTGAATGACTATCAAATTACGTCTTTCATTAAAACAAACTCTGAATCTATTCAAGTCTTGACAATCTGATAGACAATGCTATATTGGGAAACCAATGTTAGCTTTTCAACATTAAGCTAGCATTATTAGGATATTTAACTGAGAGAATAACAAGTACAGCAATCAAACACAAGAGACAATGAACACGGTGTTTTTCCTTAGGGAAACCATAAATGGAGAAAACCCCGCAACTTCCTCAGAGATAGAATCGACACCAAAATAGTAAATGCTCAAAATAGTAAGTGATCTCCCAACAGCAGTAATCTTCTTCTTGTCTAGCCCCAGTGTCTTCTCCTTCCTCAACTATGCACTACACTTGAGTGTGTATGAGTTGTGTTCTAAATAGAGACTCCAGTTCTCTATTTATACTAATCCCGACATGACTGAAACCCTACCAGGGCCAACCTCTACTAGGAGAGTCTAATAACCCTAGTGCCCCGAAACTGCGGGGACTTTAACCCTTAGACAATCGAAGGGTTACCCACAATGACTTGACATGACTTTTTTACATTATCGATCCTCCCGATCAGAACATTGAGGCATGACAACATGACTCAATTACATTATAGATACATCACGGAATAAACATCGGGTTACAATACATAAGATACATAGATGAATACATTCCGAAGTTACAAATACATCAGCACTCCCTCTTAACTAGGAAGGTATTCTATCGACACAATTTTTAGTACTGGTCTTCTTCTCTGTATCAGCTGGATCACCTTTTCATCTGCATCTCAAGTCTTCTGAGTCTTCAAGTCATCTTCATCTTCAAGTAATCTTTATATTTAAGTCATCTTCATATTCAAATTTGGATCATCTCTTGATCTGCATCATCATGGGACATCAGCACTGGATCTGGATCATCACTCGATCTGGATCATCATCACTGGATTTGGATCTTCACTCGATCTGGATCATCATCACTGGATCGGGGTCATCATTGGGCATCATCACTGGATCTGGATCATCACTGGATCTGGATCATCACTTGATCTAGATCATCACTGGTGCTATCTCATGATTCTTCTCGTCACAGGAAGTTCTAAAGAGCTAGCCCTTTTTCATGTTGGTTGTAGGCCTAGCCCCCATGTAGTTCTTCTTCAGCACTTATATTTGACCTACTCATCAGAAAGGCACAGTACTCACATCCATCCAGGCTGGAACACATCCTGCTCACAATGATGGAAGAGTTCTGCACTTCCATCCAAGCCGGAACACATCCTGCTCACAATGATGGAAGATTTCCTCACTTTCATCTAGGCCAAAACCACATCTTTCTCACAATGATGGAAGAACTATGTTCTTCCACCCAGGCTGGAACCACATCATGCTCACAATGATGAAAGACTCTCATCCAGGCTGGAACACATCCTGCTCACAATGATGAAATATTTTTGTGCTTACATTCATCCAGGAAGGAACACATCCTACTCACAATGATGAAAAGGATCTGCACTTACATCCATCCAAGAGGGAACACATCCTGCTCAGAATGATGGAAGGGCTCTGCACTTACATCCATCCAGGCGGGAACACATCCTACTCACAATGATGGAAGGGCTCTGCACTCACATCTAATCTTGTAGGAACCAATCTTATAGTCATATCAAAATGGCCCCTAGTCCTCCTCAACTGAGATACCTAGTAACTGACCAGGTGCCTCCATTCTCCTAGAGAATGGCAGTTTCCCTTACATCTGACCTACTCGTCGTAATGGCCAACACTCACATCTAACATGGAAGGAACTTAATCCTTTAGCCATGACAGAATGGTTTAGCCCTTACATCTGATCAAGTGGGAACACATCCCTCTATCACATCAAAATGGCTTCTCAGTCCTAGACTGAGTTTTCCTAGTACCTCACCAGGTAGCTCCATTCAAACAATGGCAATTTCCCTTACATATGTCCTACTCAACAGAATGGCCAGCACTCATATCTGACATGGAAGGAAGCAATCCTCTCACCATGACATAATGGCTCAGCCCTTATATCTGACCTACTCGTCAGAATGGCTATGGATCTCAGCACTCATATCTAACATAGAAGGAACCAATCCTCTCACCATGATAGAATGGCTCAGCCCTTACAATAGACCATGGAAGGAACCAATCCTCTCACCATGACAGAAAGGCTATGGGACTCATCACTTTCCCTTGGAGTAAATCTTGATCTGGAGAACACCAAGCTTCTCCCTGAAGTACTCGAACTTCACCCTAGCCAATGGATTTTTTAAGACATCAGCTATTTGTTCCTCCGTCGCAACATACTAGAGCTTCACTGCTCCCCTCTGCACCATATCCTTGATATAGTGGTACTTGATCTCGATATGCTTCGACTTGTCATGGAACACTGGATTCTATGACAACTTTAGGTTGTCACAATGTATACAAGTAGCATCCAACTGGATATCAAATAAATCAGGCAGTAGCTTCCGTATCCATACTACCTCACAACTAACTGAACAAGCTGCGACATACTCTGCTTCAGCTATACTCAGTGCCACATAGGGTTTCTTCCTGCTAAACCAAGAGATCACACCCGATCCCATACTGAAGCAACACCCTGAAGTGCTCTTCCTATTGATGGCACTGTCTGCCCAATCTGAATCAACATAACCCTTGAGGTTAATCTTCTGATTCACATTGTACTTGAGCCCATAATCAACTATACCCCTCAGGTACCTCAGAATATGCTTTGCAGCAATCAAGTGAACATTTCTCGGATCTGTCAAGAACTGGCTCAAGGTGTTCACAACAAAGCAAATGTCTGGTCTCATGTTCGTTAGGTACATCAATGACCCAATCATCTGATGATACATCATAGCATCAACCGACTCTGATGAAGCATCACTCAATAGCTTTAGGTTTGATGCCATAAGTGTGGCCATAGCCTTCCAGTCCATCATCCCAAACCTATTCAGGATCTCTACTACATACTTCCCTTGTCCAAGGAAGATTCTATCTGTACTCTGCCACACCTCCATACTTAGAAAGTAATACATCATCCCCAAGTCCTTCATTTCGAACTCAACAGCAAGATTTCTCTTCGTATCAACAATCAACCCATCCGTACCTGTTACAAATAGATCATCTACATATAGTAGAAGCATCACTGGGTTGCCATCTTCAACCTTGTAGTAAAGGTTGGAATCTG
>LPNX010244650.1:563028-673284 GCA_001517045.1 Pseudotsuga menziesii
CCTTGAGAACATTCATCCCATAGTCTGCTGAATTTGACTAACTTCTTTCTAGCACAGATTCCTTCGATGAAAGAATCCCATGACCTAGGAAGGCCATTCAGTGTTTTCATCACAATCTCTACATTCTCCACTTCTTCATCTACAACTTCAAATTGTTCCTTGATTTGAGAAACCCTTGTCAAGTAGGATTGGATAGTATCTACATTCTGAATCTTCACATTCTTTAGTTGATTCCTCAGAGTCATCTTCTGGTTTATGTTCTTCCCTTCAAACAACTTGGTTAGGGCATCAAACATAGCTTTAGGTGTTTTGAGAGAGGACACCTGAGGTATAAGGTGATCCTTGATAGAATCAGAAATGATCCTCTTTGACATAACCATCTTCTTCTTATGTAAGGCCTTTGCCTCATCTCCCTCTGGAACTAGAACCTCCTCATGGATGTAGGAGTCTAACTCATTCTCTTTCAGGACCAGGGAGATCCTATACTTCCAGGCTCCAAAGTTATCAGCTCCCTCAAGATTTTCATCAAGCTTGGTATGATGAGACATCTTAACTGAGAACCTAAAATGGAAATACAAAAGATTTTAGATCTTACCAAGTCAATATGTTGGATCTGAAACTTGAGCTGAAATCCTGCAGAGTTGGTTCAGGAGCAAATTAGGGTTTTTCTTTTCTGGAGATCTATCCAACCAAATGTCTTGAAATTTGTCCCTAACTTCGATTTTGGGGAGGAGATCAATCCAAACCTAGGCTCACTGAAAAATTCCTCTTCTGTGAAAAGCCCTAATTTTCGACAGTAGTGTCGGGTCCAAAACTGAAAAACCTCAGAATTGGATTCTGCTTCGACAGAAAGATACGCCCTAAGGAGGAGAGTTATTCCACCTTACTTTTTCTAAAAATATGTGGAGGAAGATCCACAAACTAGGAAGCCCTAGTACCCGCAGCTACACAGTGTCTTCTTCTCAGGTTAGCTCTGATACCATGTTAGTTTTTCAACATTAAGCTAGCATTATTAGGATCTTTAACTGAGAGAATGACAAGTACAACAATCAAACACAAGAGACAATGAACACAGTGTTTTTCCTCGGGGAAACCATAAATAGAGAAAACCCCACAACTTCCTCAGAGATAGAATCAACACCAAAACAGTAAAATCCCAAAACAGTAAGAGATCTCCTGACATCAGTAATCTTCTTCTTATCTAGCCCTAGTGTCTTCTCCTTCCTCAACTATGCGCTACAATTGAGTGTGTATGAGTTGTGTTCTAAATAGAGACTCCAGTTCTCTATTTATACTAATCCTGACATGACTAAAACCCTACCAGGGCCAACCTCTACTAGGAGAGTCTAATAACCCTAGTGCCTCGGAACTGCGGGGACTTTAACCCTTAGACAATCAGAGGGTTACCCACAATGACTTGACATGACTTGTTTACATTATTGATCCTCCCGATCGGAACATTGGGGCATGACAACATGACTCAATTACATTATAGATACATCCCGGAATAAACATTGAGTTACAATACATAAGACACATAGATGAATACATTTCGAAGTTACAAATACATAAACAACCAAAACCCTAAACTGAACTCTCTTGCTTAAACTACTAAATGCCTTAATTCCATTGACAGAGAATTCGATATTAAGTATGAATTAGGTTTGCATACTAATAATCTTCATTCAATTCCATCATTAATACATGGACATTGATATCAATTCGCAGCCTACCTGTCAAAGTGATGAATCCAGGTGCTAGAATTGTGTTTTATTGATTGTCGGGTGTCCAATTTCATTCCTCAATCTTCTCTGACCACTACAATAACTCCAAACGATCGCCCTTCAAAAGCCCTAATTTTTCGACCTATTTCAATATTTAATTACACACTGCTAACAGTTCGCCACAAACTCATCTGGTCTACGTGCACTTTAGGGGATACGAAATTCAACGCGAATTTGTCTCATCCTATTTAATCATCATTATTCCATCACTCTACAACAAACCACCGCAACTTTCCCTCATGATGATTTGCTTGAAGTATTCACACCTATCACAATGATCATTCTGGAGGAAACACATATCAAATCCATCAACCAAGTATGAATGACCTCTCATGTGTGAGAATTTTAAAAAATTTCAACCAAAAATGATGATTTTCAAACTGCGTGATTTTCTTGTAGCGCATGTGTGTAATTTTTTCAGGCTTGCGCTACAAGAAAGTTTGCTTTAATGATTTTCAAAAATATAACAACTAGCAATGATTTAACTTTGGTAACATGATCTAGATCAAAAATTTATGATATTTTTAGGACCTTTTTAATTCATATAAACATTCTATATGCCCCCTAACTGTGAATTTCGATAAACCAGTGTAGATACAAATCCTAGGCTCTATCAAGCGCCGAGAGGGATCAAATATCTTCTTAGGTATCCATTGATATCTTTTTAGTTAAGGTCCACATGTATTATTATTATTATTGTTATTTAATCTTATTTATGGCCGACATATAGTATTTATTATTATTTTTTATTTTGTTAGAAACGAACATTACAACATTTCCCCATGGTTTTGAAACCATATGCAAGGCCTTGCACATGGTCTTAAAACCATTTGCAAGGCCCTCCTAAACCATGTACAATAAAACCATGGGTTGTGTAGGAGGCCTTGCACATGGTTTTAAAACCATCTAGAAGGCCCTCCCAAACCATGTACAATAAAACCATGGGTTGTTTAGAAGGCCTTGCAAATGGTTTTAAAACCATGTGCACATGGTTTTAAAACCATGCACATGGTTTCAAAACCATGTGCAAGGCCAACATTTTTTTGCGGATAATTCAATTTTTTATTTTTTATTATTTTGTTAGGTAGGAACATTACAACATCTCCCCCATATTGTGTTTTTTTCCTGATCCACATTTTTTTTACAGATAATTAAATTTTTACTTTTTTATTGTTTTGTTAGGTAGGAATATTACAACATCTTCCATTTTTTTTACGGATAATTAAATTTTTACTTTTTTATTGTTTTGTTAGGTAGGAATATTACAACATCTTCCCCATATTAGGTGGTTTTTGTGGCCGACATTTATTTTAGCCTATAATTAAAAAAATTATTTGTTATTAATAAAAATAATGTTACGTAACATTACATAACATTACGAAACGTTACAAGATCTCTCCCATACTGGGCTGTAGAGCGCCTCTCGGCGCAATAAAATCAAAATTGAAAAATAAAACTAAGAAATCATATAAACATGAAAATTAAAGGAAAAAGATTCAAACTATCCTAAGAAACAAAATTTTCTAGTATAAATGAACAAAACCAAGTTTCAAAACATAACAAATGCATTAAAAATGAAAAAACAAAAAAAGGCTCTAACACTTGGAATGAATGGATACCATAGGATGTTCTACTTCTTCATGTGTTATGCTTCAATATATCACTCCTAAATGTTTTTCTCAAGTATGGAACAAAACCCCTTCTATTGAAATAATGTAACTTCAAAGCATATTCTACTTGTACTTCACATTATTATTATTCCTCCTTCGTGAGATGTTACTGATGTAAAAGGTCATGTAAATATCATGAGGTACATCCTAAGTTGTAAGTCGAGTCAATAACACCCAGAAAAGATAAATATAATTATTATGGTTGTTACGTAGAGAAACTTCCTATGGCTTGGGGTGTAACACAACAGAAAGAGAAACAGCAGAAATCAATCCCTTCCCAATATGAAAGAGAAATAAAACATCTAACACTAAAGGATCTCGAATCATACCTTATTCTAGACGGTTGAAGTAGATCCCCGTTCAGCGTTTTCCAATCCCGCTTGCTTTAGCAATTTACTCTCAACAACATTAAACACAATAAGCATGCTATATAATATAGTGTTAGGCCTACTCTAGCATATATAATCAATAATGCATAAGCAATTAAACACATCCATGGACTCAATATTCATTTAAATGCACATCATTGGACAAGAAAAGATATTTCTATTATTAAAATCAGAGATTACATAAGTGACAACCTCTATCGACACGTCTGCGAACCAAAGAAACCGATTCCTCCACCTAGGCCTCCACCACCTCAATATTCCATCTCTCAATAGCAATCTCACAAGAAAAGGAAAGCTTGGGAATATCACTAAGTGCTCCAAGGGACAAAGGGATGCAGACTCAAGTACAAGCAAGTTACAACAACAATGGACTATAGTTCTCTTGCTCTTCAATTCCTCCTCTTCAATCTATCCAAGGGGTTCCTTATATAATGCTTCAATGGGGTAATGGAAGGTCAAATTCGAGTGATCTCAAGGAATATGGAAGGACAAGAGACAAGTGACTCAGATCCACATCAAGGAAAACTCCAAAAATATTTGGACTTATGCACACATCCCGATGTATGTGGGTTTAGGGGTAATATCCCCATATATACATGAGAAAGGGATTAAAAGTCACGTACAACAAATAATAGGTGTTTTTAGGGATGATCTTGGAAACATCAAAGGTACAGTAATGGTCCATGGGGTCCAAAGAGTCTGTAGAGGCACAGGGAAGGCCATAAAAGTGTGATCAACCATGTGTGGTAAAATCATCTCTAACAAATGCCCCCTAATGTGTGAGGTTAGAGGGGTAACATGATGGCCGAAATACATTATAAATCCATCCTAGAAGTGGAGTGATGAAGAACTAGGTGGAAGAACCAGCCATCCATCAGCAAAGTACAATAATCAATCTTTGCATATGACTGCAAATACGTATAGCAATCCCAAATACATAAGAGTACAATGGCCATGAATAGGCATGATATACAAAATGTGACATGTGTGGTCATCGCCACATACAATATATAATAGATCAGAATATCCATGATGAAGATATACAAAGGATCAAGATCTCCATGAAAGATGAAGATATACAATGGATCAATATCTCCATAATGGCTGAAGATATTTGACATACATTGGAATCAAGTCAGGAGAGCTGAAATCTCATGAACATTGGCATGATCAAGGAGGTAGCATATGTGAAATGCCACCAATCTGGAAATTCTTCTACACACACCGCTATGAGTACATGTCCTACTATGTGAAAAGAGGTGTCGAGGTTGAACATAGTAATCCATTGTCTGATTACCGGTCATTGATGTATACTGTTAACAGATGCAAGATCACCCACCGATAATGAAAATGGGAATCAAGGTAATAGAGTGAAATCTAACAAGTGTGAATAAATGTGTTGAGGTCGAACACTTGGAAGAATCCATCGATCATGGGACATTGATGTATTCCCAAAATTGTCAATGGCGAGAGAACCTACCACTGAAGACTGTAAGTCTCAAGGCACTCAAATGACTCTAGACTCCTATCCCAGAATAAAGGATCTGAAGTCGATGGGACGGAATCCGCTAGAAGGATGGAATTAAGGCACCCCCCATCAACCAACACAAGGTACTCAGCAACGTTGTATAATGTGGAAGGACTCAAACAAGATGTGCACGAACTAGTAATAGTACCAGGAATGGCCGACATGCAAAGTCAAGACAACTGAGGATGGCCGACTCAGGCTTCAACTTCCTTTGAAAAAGAGCATAAAGGAAAATGGTGACTGAATATAGGCAGCATAGACTCGATATACAAAACTAGGACATCTTAGCGACATAGGAGGCATCAACAGAGGCTCCATAGGGATTGGAAGCTTAACCATTCGGTGGAGACAAACTCAGAAAAATGAGTACAAATCCTAAAGGAAAACTACTAACCCAACCGACGGATGTCATATATAGTGCTCTATTCGAAGGCAACATGACTTGACTGCTACCACAGATAAAATATTTTCCTGTCCGTCTTTTTGGTTTTTTAATTTTTTTTTTTTGGACTTTTTTAGATATTTTGAAAAGCTTGAAAAAGAATAAAAGTGATTTATAGTTACAAATTTAGGAGGATACAAGTGTCAATGGGAAAACAAACTAGTTCCAAGCAATGGAACATACCTATGCTCAATTCAAGGAAACATGTGCAGGATAACGACACTCGAGGGAAAGTCCCCTCCCGGTAAAAAATGGGGAATCAAGCTGCAAAGGATATATAAAAAGGCTCTGCTTGGCTAGACATGAGACAAGCTCGGACTATATGATTGATAATCAAAGTCAGGGAAGCTGGCGTAAGGCTCAATAAGGCAAACAAAACTCATGATAATGCAATTACAACTTGACATATACAAGGGAGTCCCGAGGTAATGGCCAGCATAAAGTTCAAGAGGAGTATGAAGCTCTTGCTCAAAGTCATGGCGAGACTAAAAAGGACTCCCGGACCTAAGAGAGGACTCACACCATGGGTACCAAATGCAAAAGGGAGATAACTAGGACACCCATGTATAGTAATGCTCTACCATTCACATAGTACCACTTCTAATAGAAGCATGAAGGTTCCATGATACAATGGAATGTGTTCATACCTAAGGTTAAAATGAAACGGTCATAAGGTCATGCAAAATGAAAGAGGATATGAAATCCTAACCTATATGCCAATTCAAACGTAATACCTGTGATAGGAACGAATGGGTCGAAACCTCAGAGAGAGTGTACAAAAGCTGGACCCTACATAACAACCATATTAGTCCAAAACAACCCAAAAATAGTCAATAAAGAATCCAAACTATAGGCTATAGGGAGGAATGATCATGACAACGACACCCAAAGGAAACAATACGGTGAATGATGGGACAAAAAAAGGAAAGTAAGGTGTAGACCCAACGTTCATGCATCCACTACCACCCCCATGAGGGTGACCACCGGTGTAAAGACCGAGAGAAGGGAGTCAACATCCTCCACAAATGGAGTAGAGGGCAGAATGTGACCACTCCCAAATATATGAGCACAATAAGGGGATGTGATGCCCCCAAGTCTGACACCAGGGTCCATACTAGGACCAAGGACGGGTGATAGGATACCAGGGATGCCAAAAATAAAAGGACCTAAACTCAAGAGAGCATAAATATACTCAAGTAACCGTGATCCCAAAGGCCAACTAGCGCACAAAGAGCACACTCCTAAGAAAATCTATAGCCAAAATACAAACAAACCAAGGGGAGGATATGTGAGCTCCTGAATGCAGCAGGTATGTCTCACCCAGGAGAGGCTAGAAACTCCCATACACTACAAGCGGAGGTATGTAACCAATTATAGTGGCCCTTAGCTTCAACGCATAAAGCGACTATGTTGTCTGACCTCCACCTAGCCGGGACACCTACAGAATAACCTCTGCAAGTACCCCCTATGATATCTAGATAAGGAAACTAAGGTCACCCCAATATAACCAATGCTTAGGTGAACAGTCACAGGCAGGATCGACTGTATGGTCACCAATTTTGTTACGGAGAGAAACCTCCTATGTCTTGGGGTGTACCACAATAGACAGATAAACTACATAAGTCAATCCCTTCCCAATATGTAAGAGAAATAAAACATCTAACACTAAAGGATCTCGAATCATACCTTCTTCCAAACGGTTGAAGTAAATCCCCGTTCAACTTTTTCCAATCTCGCTTGGTTTAGAAATTTACTCTCAACAACAGTAAACATGACAAGCATGCTATATAATATAGTGTTAGGCCTACTCTAGCATATATAATCAATGATGCATAAGCAATTAAACACATCCATGGATTCAATATTCATTTAAATGCACAACATTGGATAGGAAAAGATAATTCTACTAATAAAATCAGAGATTACATAAGTGACAACCTCTGTCAGCACGTTTGCGAACTGGAGAAACCGAGTCCTCCACCTGGGCCTCCACCACCTCAATCCTCCATCCCTCCATATCAAACTCACAAGAAAAGGCAAGCTTGGGAAGAACACTAAGTGCTCCAAGGGACAAAGGGATGCAGACTCAAGTACAAGCAAGTTACAGCAACAATGGATTATAGTTCTATTCCTATTCAATTCCTCCTCTTCAATGTATCCAAGTGGTTCCTTATATAGTGCTTCAATGGGGTAATGGAAGGTCAAATCCGAGTGATCTCAAGGAATCTAGAAGGCCAAGAGACAAGTGACTCGGATCCACATCAAGGAAAACTCCAAAAATATTTGGACTTATGCACACATCCCGATGTACGCGAGTTTAAGGGTAATATCTGCGTATATACGCGAGAAAGGGATTAAAAGTCGCGTACAACAAATAATAGGTGTTTTTAGGGATGATCTTGGAAACATCAAAGGTACAATAATGGTCCATGGGGTCAAAAGAGTTTGCAGAGGGACAGGGAAGGCCATAAAACTGTGATCAACCATGTGTGGTAAAATCAGTTGTAACAATGGTGAAGTGTACCTAGGGAGGTTGGCCCTTCCATTCAAGTAGGTCATCTCAATTAGGGTAAAAGTTAGTTGAGAAGTTTAGTATAAATAGGGAGGCACCCTCCCTCATTTGTACATACTCACTCACACTTATATTGTGCAAGAGAGAGAGAAAAGGGCAGATAGAGAAGAAGGAGGACCATTTTTTTGGTGTCTTGGCTTTTATGATTGGGGTTTTATCTCTCTCTTGATGTGACTTTGTTATTTGGTCATTGCATACTAGTAATCTATATTGAGGAATTTTTGTTGGGTTTTTCCCTTTAGGGTTTCCCAGGGTAAATTGTTGTGTACCTTGTGATTGTGTTTATTTCATTGATCCTCTTTACGTTGTTATTATGAAAATTTATTGAATGCTAATCAAGTTAGGACTTAAGCTATGACAGCATAGAAAAATTAACATGGTATCAGAGCCATCCTGAAAAGAGCAGCTTTCATGAGTTAAATCTCTCTCTCCTTCTTCGGACAAAGAAATTAGGGTTTTATGATAAAGTGGATTTTTTTAGTGCAAGTGACATAGGGAAGTGTGCCCCTCCTAGGAATATCTTTTGGCACCTAGATATAAGTTTTCCAGTGAGTAGATCCTCCGGAAGTTCAAGCCCTAGTTTGGATTGAAACCAGAAAACCAGAACAGAACTAAAAATTGTAGTTTAGGATCTTGCAAGTCCAGTTTCAAGGGTGAGAATTTGGATTCTTTGGAAACATATTGTATCATAATACTCACCTCATTCAAACGCATCTTTTGGTGATTACATTTTCCGTTTCTGAGAAATTTTCATTTTTTATCATTTTCTGATCTCAGGACAAGATGTCTCCAAGCACTAAGCTTGATGACAAGTTAGAAGGTATAGAAAAATTTCGTTCTTGCAAATACAGAATATGACTCATTCTAGAAGAGAATGATCTTGCAAAGTTTATCAAGGGAGTTGTGTCAGAGCCCAAAGAAGATGAATAAAAATAAAAGTACAAGAAATATGTGATTATGGCCAAGAGGATCATAGTTGAATCAATCAAGGATCACTTGATTCCTCAAGTATCCTCTAAGGATACACCTAAGGAGATGTTTGATGCCCTATCAGGAATGTATGAAGGAAGAAACATCAACCGAAAGATGAACTTGAGATCTCAATTCAAAAGTACAAAGACGAGCAAGGGTGAATCTATACATGAATACTTCACAAGGGTCTCTCATTTTAAAGAACTAGAAGCAATTGAAGACAAGATTGATTAAATTGAACTAGTAATGGCCGCTCTCAATGGTCTTACTAGACCATGGGATTCCTTCATCCATACAATCTATACAAGGAAGGAAATCCTAAAGTTTTATATTCTATGAAAAGAATGTGTTCAAGGAAAATCTAGAGTAGTTAATCAAAAGCACTACTTAGAGATGATGACCATGCTCTAGCTACTCATACCAGAAGAAGAAAAGGAAAACATCATTTCAAGAAAGAAACTCAAAACGGGTCTCATCCTCCCAAGAAGTTTCAAAAGAATAGAAAGGGATATTATAAGCAGAAATATTTCTGCTCTTATCAATGTTACAACTGTGATAAGATAGGACACGTTGCCAGAAATTACCCGACAAAGAAAGAAGAATATAAGAGGGAGAATAAAAAAATACATCATGATAACTTAGAAGAAGAAGAAGAAGAACCTCCCATGAAGTTAGCAAAAGCATAATTTGAAGAATATGTTCTCGAGAAGATGTATACATCACTAGAGTGTGGCCTATACGAACTAAGAGGTCACTTAGAAGCAACCTTGATCCATGATTCTACAATATCATAGACTGATTTCTCACATAAAACTATAAAATCCCTACCACCTGTGAGCAAGATAGTCATAGGTATACCAAACCTAAAGATTGATCATGAAGGATGCAACCTTTGATGAAGACACACAGACAAGAAAGTTGCAACTTCTCTTAATGATAAGATTCTGAAAGAACATGATATTTTGGAGCCCCAAGAACCTCCCCACATGAATATATCGCACAATAGAAATTCAGCTTGGGTCCACGATATTATTCAAGAAGCAAAAAGGTATGGTGCTCCAAAAGGATCCCCAAGGTAGAGCACGAAGCCAAATCCATTTCCTAGTTATGTGGCTTTGATTTGTGATCTCGTAGACAAAAAAACTACTTGTTTTGAAGTAGATGTTCAAAATAAAGAATGGGTAGAAGTTATGACGAAAGAATACCAATCCATACTGAAGAGTGATGTATGGGAAATAGTTCCCAAGCCAGAAGGAAAAAGTGTTGTATCTTCCAAATGGATCTACATGATAAAACATATAGCTAATGGAAACATTGAGAAGTACAAAGCCAGATTTGTGGCCCATGGATTCTCTCAAAAGGAAGGAATCGATTATGAAGAGACATTTTCTCCTGTAGCAAGGTACATTTCTATCATAACCATCATGGAACTAGCAGCCAAGACTCAATGGAAGTTACACCAGATGGATGTGAAAACAACCTTCCTAAATGGTGTTATTGAAGAAAAAGTGTACATAGAACAACCACAAGGTTTTGAAGTCAAATACAGAAGAACACATGTCTATAAATTGAAGAAGGCCCTGTACGCACTGAAACAAGCTCCAAGAGGTTGGTATGGAAGAATAAATAGTTTTTTTACGAGCTTGTGCTTTACCAAAAGTAAGGTTGATCCTAACCTTTACTTAAAGATTATGGTTGATGAACCTGTCATATTATTATTGTATGTGGATGACTTATTCCTGATAGGTAATGAGAAGCAAATCTCAAAGTGTAAGAAGAAGTGCATTGTAGAATTCGAGATGAAGGACCTTGGCTTGATGCATTATTTTCTAGGTCTTGAAGTATGGCAGAGCCCTGAAGGAATCTTCCTTAAACAATGAAAGTATGCAGTAGAAATCCTGAAAAGGTTTGACATGTTGGAATGTAAAGCCATGGCCACACCCACTGATACACACTTGAAGTTGTTGGTTGATGCTTCGTCAAAATTAGTGGATACGAAACTATACAGACAGATCATTGGTTCATTGATGTATCTAAAAAATACCCAGCTAGATATATGGTTTGTTGTGAACACTTTGAGTCAGTATCTGGTTGAACCCATACATGCTCACTTGATAACTGCAAAACATTTTATGAGGTACCTAAAAGGTATGATAGACTATGGTCTCGGTTATACTAGAGATCATGTCTTCAGAGTGTATGATTATACAAATTCATATTGGGAAGGAAGTGTCTTAGATAGAAAGAGCACTTCAAGAGGATGTTTCAGTCTGTGGTCAACCATTATCTCATGGCTAAGTAGGAAGTAGTCCATTGTTGCTCTCAGAACTGCAAAAACAGAATATATTGTAACTTCTTTCGCCAGTTGTGAATCCATATGGCTTCGGAAGTTGTTATCAAATATATTTGATCTGAAGATGGATGCTACCGTTATTCTATGTGATAACCAAAGCTCCATGAAGATGACAGATAACCCCGTGTTCCATGATAATACGAAGCACATGGAGATCTGGTACTTCTACATTCGTGACATGGTGCAGAAGGGAGCCATAAAGCTCCAATATGTGACCACAGATGAGCAGGTTGCAGATGTGTTGACTAATCCTCTACCTCATGGGAAGTTTGAACACTTCTGATACAAGCTTGGTGTTATCTGTAAGGACTTCCCTTGAAAGGGGGAGTAGTATTGATAATATGGAATCATGATCATCTTTAGACTTGATCCTGTAATTATGAAAGGAAGGACCATCTTAAAGGTTGATTTTGTTAGACTAGATCTCGTATTCTGAAAGGAAGGATCGCCCAAGATGATGAAGTTAGGATTTGTAATGTTTCGTTTTTTATAAAAAGGGAATAACTAAGGACGGATACCACTAGGAGCAGAAAGGTACATCAATTCAGTATTATTAAGTCATCAGTGTAGAAAGAAGGCCATTAGAGTCCGTATTCTAAAGCATGCGGAGCATGCAGGCCTTGTTTAATTAGTATTAAAGTCAACATCAAATTAGAATTGCATGCATGCAAAAGTGAAGCATAAACCCTAAAAGTGACATGCAAACCCTAAAAGCATATGAAGATCTATTTAAGAAGAGTTATGGGACTAAAGGAGATATCTATTGTTATTGTTGATAGATTTTGGAGTTTCGAGAAGCAGCACAGCATGCAGCTGTGGCAATTGGGGTTGGAGACGATGTCTTCAGCTAGCGAGGGTTCGACAGTGAGATATCTGCCCTAGTCTCTTATTGGGATATATCATCCAGGTTTATCCATTGCATCCATCATATACTACAATATTCAGAGATCCAACACATTCCGAAGGGTTATTAGTAGATCCACGTTTTGCAGCCAGAAGTAGTAGGGAAAACACAGAAGGATTCGCTGGGACCACAAAACCCAATCTTTCCTCCGCATGTCAACCTCCTCTTTCTCAGCAGGCCTATCCTATGGTATGCAGTGATTATCAACCATCAGTTTGCTCATCTAGAGTAGCTATAAGCCAAACAGATCAGTTGGTGGTGTGAGCAACATAATTGCCTATCAATTCGCTAAGGCACTTAGAGGCAACCAAACCTCTACATGTGCCAGTCCATCTCTCCAACATCAGCAGATGGACAAGCCCAGAATCGACCTCTCCTCCTACAAAAACATCACCTTTAGTCTAGAGGGTGTTTACAGTATTGCGAGGTGGTAACACCGAAGGAAAATAGCATTATTAAACCACCCATCTGGATCCTTATGCATGCAGCAATATCTGGAGTCATTATCAACCGAAATAGCAGTGGTAAGTGTTAATTTCTCTCTGCAAAACCCTAACCCTAATTCAACTATATTTTAGGGCATTTTTGCATGGCAAGTTTGCATGCATAGTTATTTTACAAAGTTGTATGAGATTGAGTGTGCGAGTCATCACTATCATAGAACATTGGAGGATATCATCATTTGGGATATTACAGGATTGATCATGCTTAGACTTGATCCTGTAATTCTGAAATGAATGATTGTCTTAAATGTTGATTTGGTTGGACTGAATCCTGTAATTCTGAAAGGAAGGATCATCTTAAATATTGATGTGGAAGGACTAACCATCCTTAGACTTGATCTCGTAATTCTGAAAGGAAGGATCGTCTTAAATGTTGATATGGAAGGACTAACCATCCTTAGACTTTACCCCGTAATTCCGAAAGGAAGAATCGTCTTAAATGTTGATGTGGAAGGACTAACCATCCTTAGACTTGACCCCATAATTCCGAAAGGAAGGATCCTGTTAAATGTTGATGTGGAAGGACTAACCACCCTTAGACTCGATCCCGTAATTCCAAAAGGAAGGATCTTCTTAAATGTTGATGTGGAAGGAATAACCATCCTTAGACTTGATCCCATAATTCTGAAAGGAAGGATAGTCTTAAATGTTGATGTGGAACAACTAATCATCCTTAGACTTGATCCTGTAATTCTGAAAGAAAGGACCGTCTTAAATACTGATGATAGTAGTGGACTTGATCCCGTAATTTTGAAAGGAAGGATCGTCTAGAATGTTAGTAAGTGGACTTGATCCTGTAATTCCGAAAGGAAGGATTGTCCAGGATGTCAGTAGTGGACTTGACCTCGAAATTTTGAAAGGAAGGATCATCTTGTGTATGTATGTGTTAGTATTGGTAGCTCCGTAAAGACTTGATCCTGTAATTTCAAAAGGAGGGATTGTCTGAGTACCACAGATGTGTAGTCCATGATCCCATAATTCAGAAAGGAAGGATAATGTTGGTTGTTGTTTTACCTTCCCTAGATGATGTTGCTCTAGCCTTGAGTTGTTGATGATGATGTCACATGTTGTTGTTGTTGTTATTCCAGCCTTATGCTAATGAGCTAGCCTCGTGTTGTCGTTCTTGTTATTCCAGCTGTATGTTGACGAGCCAACCTCGTGATGTCGTTGTTGTTGTTATTCCAACTTTATGTTGATGAGCCAACCTTGTGATGTCATTGTTGTTATTCCATCTTTATGTTTATGAGCCAACCTCGTGTTGTTGTTGTTGTTGTTATTCCAGCTTTATGTTGTTGAGCCAGCCTAGTGTTGTCATTGTTGTTGTTATTCCATCTTTATGCTGGTGATCCAGCCTCGTGTTGTCGATGCTAGTGATGTGTCATTGGTTATTCAGATGATGATATTCCAGCAAATGATGATGATGCTCTAGCTCCATGTTGCAGATGATGCTCCAGTTCCATACTGTATATGATGATGCTCCGTCCCCATGTTGTTGATGATGTTTCAGTTCCATGTTACATGAGATGATGTTCCAGCAGATGTTGATGATGCTCCAACTCCATGCTACAAATGATGATGCCCCAGTTCCATACTGTAGATGATGATGATGCTTCATCTCCATGATGCCGATGATGTTCCAATTCCATGCTACAGATGATGATGCCCCAGTTCCATGTTGCAGATGATGTTACCTCAGCTATGTATTGGAGATGTTGATGATGATACTTCCGCTCTATACTAAAGATGATCATGATGATACTTCAGCTCTATACTGAATATGATGATACTCCAGCTCCGTGCTGAAGATGATGATGTTGTTAAAAACTTTCGATGATTTATAGATGTACCAGACTATGTTCCAAAAGATGATGTTTATGATGCCTCCTCTCTCTCCTTCCGATGATGTTGTGTCGAGCCACACCAGTTGTTGTTGTTGTTAGTGGAATACCCTTCTTGTTAAGGGGGGGGTGTTGAAATAATGTAACTTCAAAGAATATTCTACTTGTACTTCACATTATTATTATTCCTTATTCGGGAGATGTTACCGATGTAAAAGGTCATGTAAATATCATGAGGTACACCCTCGGTTGTAAGTCGGGTCAATAGCACCCAGAAAAGATAAATATAATTATTATTGTGAAGTGTACCTAGGGAGGTCAGCCCGGTTAGGGTAAAAGTCATTTGGGAAATTTAGTATAAATAGGGAGGAACCCTCCCTCATTTGTACATACTCACTCACACTTGTATTGTGCAAGAGAGAGAAAGAAGGACAAACAGAGAAGGAGGAGGACTAGTGTTTTTGGTGTCTTGGCTTTTATGCTTGGGGTTTGGTCTCACTTGATGAGACTTTGTTCTTTGGTCATTGCATACTGATAATCTATATCGAGGAAGTTTTGTTGGGGTTTTCCCTTCAGGGTTTCCAAGGGTAAATTGATGTGTACCTTGTGATTGTGTTTCTTTCAGTGATCATCTTTATGTTGTTATTATGAAAATGTTTGAATGTTAATCAAGTTAGGAATTAAGCGATGACAACATAGAAAACTTAACACCTTGCTTTCCTAGTGATCCAACATTTAACATGGATTAATAGCCAACTAAGGTTATGGTCAGGGCTTTTACATACATCAACTCTATATTTGAACTGAGAAGGCGCATTCCTACAACCCGAGTGGGGGAAAGTGTTTGTCTATCCCATAAATAACAAATAAATAGAAAGGTAAAAATAGAATATAAGAATGCATGTATCAGTGTATTGTTCTGAAGCCCGGATGGGAGAAAGTGTCCATATGTCCCATAAAAATAAAAAATAAGAATGCATGCATTAGTGTATTGTAGCATAGTGAAGCCCGAGCAGGAAAAATTGTCCATGTCTCATAAAATAAAATTAAAATTAAAAATAAGAATGCATGCATCAGTGTGTTGTAGCATAGTAGTGAGAAAGATGTGTGTTGTAGTTTAGTGGTGAAAAGTTTGCAAATTTGATCCCGCTTGGCACTTTGTTGAACCAGAGTTAAATGGGTCTATACCAGTAAGGTAAGGATTTTGGACCCTATAAAATCTTCTTGAAGGTCCATATATGACTTATCTTCACATGTGCACGTAATGTAAGTTAATGTGGCAACCACTTGTTATCATCGTGGTCAATAGGATAGGTCACCTTGTATGTTGTGTACAACTTCTACATATAAACTTGGATCAAGGTTATCTTCAAGTTAATGGAACAATGAGCCCTACAATCTAGTTTGAATTTACCAAAATAGTCATCAAAAAGATATCCTAGATATGGAAAGATGAGCCCTAGAATCTAGTTTGAATTACCAAAATAATCATAAAAAAATATCCTAAATAATTATAAAATAAATGTTATCCTCCCCACAAAAGTTCTAAGTTTAATCTCCACCTATGTGAACGTACAGGAGATATTATAGCAACCCATAGTTTAGGGGCGAAAAATATATAGCATGCTGCAGAGTATTAAATGTTGCCGCAGGAGCTTTATGGACCATTAGATCTCAACCCGTTTGAGATCCAATGGCCCATAAAGACGCTGTGGCCCCATTTAATACTCTGTAGCATGCTATATATTTTTCACCTTATTACACATATTTGAATCTGCTTCTTGGCCGTCTTTCAGCATGCCTATCACAAAGCAATCCCACTCTAATGTATGGTGTGGAAACTTATACCCAGACAGATGAGTTTGGCCCCACCAAAACTGGGCAAAAAATATATAACATGCGGCACAGCAGTGTAACAGGCCCCTCCACTAAAATTTAGGTACTTGGATTATTTTCAAATCGGCGACTTGTTACGACATCTGGCAAATAAAAAATTCGAACGTGTGGCCGTTTGAATGCCCGCTGAAATCACACCGAATTACCAGTACAATCCCATTCCGGAAATTACATGCAAAACCCCCCTGGCCGACTCAATTCACGTGCAGCGTAGGCTATGGAATCCAATAAAATATGAGCACATCGCTTTCACGATATGCGTGACCTCAGGGTGATGGGACCCCTTGTGGTCCATTTACCGACAAAATATAATGGATTATCTATTATCATCCAACTTTCGAAAAGTGTGGTTGGTAATGGAATTTGACAGTCATATCGCTCATCATTGGACACTCAAATACAATGGGGTTGGTAGGGTGAAATTCCACTATAGAATAGAATGGGGTTGTTAGGGTGAAATTTCACTATAGAATGGAAGTGGTTGGTGATATGGCCTTATGGAATTGACCGTGATAGTAATAAATATGTTGATGAATATGGTCATGAATCTTTGAACACAGGGGTTCACTATCTATATATATAATAATAATAATGGACATGATTCTATATATTATTATTATTTTGGAGATGATGGTATTTGATATTATGTTTTTAATAATGGAGTCTTATATATTATTATTATTATGGAGATGATGGTATTTGATATTATGTTTTTTTTAACTAGATGGTTAATATACGTGTAGGTTTGATTATTATGTTTATAAGTAGATATGTTTTTTTAGTTTATTTGGGTATTGTTACTTTTGGTTGGGTTGGGAGATAATGTGAAGACTGTTTTCTTAGTTATGTTGGACAAATCAGCAAATTGATGTATTTTTTTTTTTTACATAATAGTAAAAATATTTTTTTTTTAAATAAAAATAAAAGTAGTATTTTGATAAAAGAGAATGATATTTATATTTTAATATTAGTTGTATGCATTTATTGTCCATAATTAAATACTATGAAAAAACAATAATGATAATAGTGTTCTATTGTACATTCTAGAGCCATTAGAGTAAGATATGTAATTATTTAAACAAATATTTCACTACTTTATACCTTGATTTTTCCACGTCAAATGGATTGAATCAACGTATTTAAATATTTTTAAATGCAAAGTTATAAGTACTAGAGTTAAAAAATAGCGTTTTTTACAAAGTAAAAATGTCAAGAAAGTGTACAATACAATGTTTATGGGTTTAATTTATTTAATTTATGTGGTTATATATGTGTGTGTGGGCCTGCATTTCTAAAGAATTTATATTTAATTTGAGTGCATATGTTATTTTTAATAATATTTTATTATTTTTTATAAAGGACATGTAGGGTGAGCACATAAGGAGTTACACATCTCTCCCTTACTGTACAATGTCCTTCTTTGGAGCAATAAAGTAGAAATGTTGAAAAGGTGTGTAATGTAATGTTTATGGGTTTAATTTATTTAATTTCAGTGGTTATATATATATATATATATATATATATATATATATATATATGCAGTTCTAAATAATTTAAATTTAATTTGAGCGACATGTTATTTTTAATAATATTTTATTTTTTATTTTTATAAAGGACACGTGTCAGCTCTAGGATGAGCACAGAAGGAGTTACACATGTCTCCCTTACGGGGTTGTAGAATGTGCCTCTTCGTGCAATAATAATGTAAATATGATTGTATGGATTCTTATTATGAATTTTTAGGTCAAAGGAAATCTAGGAAGTGGTTAAGTATGCAATTGTTGTATTATAGCTTTAGAAGATAACTAACATTTGTAGGCAATGTTTACTGAAAATTGCAATTTTGGGTACAAGAAATTGTTTTTTAATGCATAAATGGATTCAACACGCTCCTCCCCTCTTGCAACTAGATTATGTAATGTTAAGATATTAAGATATGATGATTGGGGTTCCATCATCCAAAATTATTCTTATCAAATTTTAAGCCACAAATGTCAGTCTTTTGTATCTTTATTTTGGACAACTAGAAAAGGGTTAATCCACAATATGTTTAGATTACTTATGTATCTTTATATGCATCATGTCATAGACCTACCACAATAAACACAAGATATGTAAATATGCTAGAATGTAATATATGATGGTCCAAGATGGTTATAGAGAACACAAGAGTGCTATGATTCCATAAGAGGGGAAGAGGAAAGGGGGCAATGGGAAATTGGTACAAGCTATGGGAGGAACACTCACACCAGTTCCAATCTCAAAATCTTAGTTCAAAGTTCAATGAAATAAATAACAACTTCCTTCTTTGTGAATAACCAATATGGACTCTTCAACTTCTACCAAGCATAAACTAACAACCAATTAAAAACTAAAAGAAGAATTTAACAGAGTTACATGAATCCTCCAAGCCTTTAATATAATATAAGATTACTCTATTTTGATTTTTCTATATGCCAACTTTCACAACACCTTCACTTTCCTCCTAGGAACACCGAGCAAGAATCTTATGATCAAATCTTGGTTGAATGAAAACCCAACCTCTCTCTTTTTAAAAGAAACTTGCTAACATTATTAAAACAATGATATCCTTCATCAAAGAATTCATTTCAACCAGAAAACATTTTCTAGATATTTGGTCTTCAAAATAGATAGATGATACGACTGGAAAAGCATGTAAATTCAGGTGTTCTAAAATTTCACTCAATACTTTTAAAGAGAAGAACAAACATCACAAAGTTGTATGTAGTTGGTCTAAATGACCACAACGTTTTAACCAATTTTAAAACTAAATCAATTTGATCTAGAACAATTACAAACCCAAGAAATCCTATGCTTAATCATCCACATTCTTTAACATATCTATGGCTATATATTTTAAGAAGGAAAGTGTAATACATGCACCCAATGCACTTGCAATTTCACATGACTTCGACTATTATTTCACACACTTACCCCTTGTTCCAGTACTGTGGATTCACCAAGAGTAATGTCTCGTTCATCACAAAAGACAGATGAAAAAAACTTTGATTTACTTGTAGCATTTTCAACTTGTATTGAGTTCTCTCTAAACCATAATCCTATCCTAAAGTAGGTGTCATGTCCCCACCCCACTGTCATGTCCCCACCCCTCTACTCGGCGGAGAGGAAGCGACTAACATAGTTGATAGCTATCAAACCTGGACAACTAAGCCCCATGAACATATACAAAATGCAATAGAATAAAAGCATACACAGATGCATAAATGATTATAAAATAGCAGAAGCAAATTCATTCATTCACAGCATTTAATGTTTCATGTTGATTTATAAAACAAACACAGTTGCAAGGATTTAAACACAAGATACTTATCTTAGAAGAAGCTTGTCCCGCAACCAGCTATGTCGTTGCAACGTTCCACCCAACCATAGGCCAGTGTGCTCATCAATCTCTCAGCAAAACTGCCACCCCTGAGCCTGGCATGATTTCCACAAGGAGTAAGGAGAACACTAGCAGGCTCACAGGTAGCCAAGGATACACAAAAATCATCCAAGCCAACACACTTGAGTTTATCAGTCTATGAAGGAGATGGAAAGGCTAGCTGCTAAGCTAGTGAGATCAAGCCAAGAGCTATGGACACTCGCACTAGAACTAGCCTGACTTCTAAAACATCTACACCACCCAACACAAGGAAGCATCCCCTTCTCTGCTACGCAGTCCATCGGGCTATGCCTTCCCTTCCAGTACTATTCATGGGTGTGCAAAGAAGAAAGCTATCCCTCTAGCTCTATCTGTGAGGCTCCTGCACACACTAGGTTTGTCAATCAAGCTCAGACCCCATTTCCACTCTAAAAATAGTTCAAATCAAAACAACAGAGGTATACACAGCGAGATGCACAGTTCTGGATTTGGGAAAACCGTTGGGCAACAAAAACGAAATTACCAAGAAGGGTAAAAGATAGCCCATAGCAACAATTCGATTTTCAGAGATGTTTTGGCCGTAAAATGGCCAAAACATACTCAACAAATCCCAAATTCATGGGTCTCTCCTCTACCAATCGTTGTGCAATCAATAGAACGGGTTCTCTCAAACTGGGTGGTGAGAACAACAACAGAAAAACGTCAATGGATAATCCAAGCCATGGAGTATTTCCCAATCGAATTCCCAGACATGGGAAAAATCCAGAAATCTACAAAAAAGTGAATGGGTACACATAGGAAGCTCTGAATTCCCGAGAGAGCTCACGTGAAGGAAAAATGGTGAGAAAAACATGAGAATGTGGAAGCATGGTAGAATAGCATACGTTTTTGGGTTTTTACTTGCCCAAGGAGTCAAAATGTGTTTCCCAAAGACTGATGGCTTCTCCAATTCGAATTTGGGTTGTCATACCTTTCCCATCCCATGTAATAACCAACCCAACCAACTTCTAGTAGTAATAAATGATTGGGTGAATAAGACAAGAAAGGTAGTTGACAGTTTTGATGGGATACCCCTTTGACATTTGTCTTTTCCCCATTGGCCCCAAAGGTTTGAATATCCCCCCCCCCCATTATCCTTAGGAAATCATGCCCCCATCTCATTATTTGTTGCATTGGCATAGCTGGTTGTGGGTTTTTAATTAAATTGCATATTTACATGATGTCCAAAATTATAATGTGTGAGCTAGCACAAAATACCATCGGCAACGATTTTTAATCGCCGAAACATAAAATGCTTAATTGATGGTGGGGGATTTTGCCTATAGCTCCACACCATGATTAATTACAATATATACATCATATACATTTAATGCAAACAAGGTCAAAACTGGGGTGTTACAACAGGCGTTCACTTTGAAATCCTGAATTTATGATTATCAATAATTAATTGAAAAATCGACTTCTAGTCTTCGAGGTTGGCCATATTTTAGTCATCACTTTATTTTTGATCTAGACATGGGAATTCTTGCATCATTAACATTCATTGAAACTAATCACCAATATGTCAAAGCTCGATTCCTTTCCAACGAATCTCTGCTGTAAAAATAAAAATGAATATCGTAGAGTTACTATGTCATCGGATTCATCAACACACTCTTCAGCAAGATTTTCATTTTATTCCAAGATCAATTCTTCTTCAAGTTCTTCAGGACTGTGACTTCACACTAGACGATTTATTCCCATATATCTTCTCCTTGATAATCCATCAAAGGGAAATCATCCTACAACTAGGGTTTTGTACATTTAGACAACTTAACCAAATCAAATGCACACAATGTACAAGATTTACAACAAGAAAAAAGTTAACATACCAGAGGATTCAAATCCTTTTCATTAAAATAAATTCAATTGTATGAAATAACCCTAGCATAACCTCCCTAGTCTGATTTAACATTTCGTGGGCATCTTCTATGAATTCTTCCTTGAACTCTCGATCCCCTATTCTACCCATGGGATTACAATATAAAGAAATTGAAAGATAATACCAAGCCTATCCAACTACATTTTTGTAACTAATCACAACTAATCCTAGTAACTAATTTCCCTTTTTGAAATTTTATTAAAAGGACCAATTTTTCACTTTTTCTCCTATTTTGACCTTTGACTAGTTTTGATGTCTAGGTCTCCAAATTGGCCCAAATGCTCCCAAATATTCTGAGAAGGTGTATGAATTATATTAATACTTGAATATTATGTTCATGGATGATTTATGACCCTCCAATTAATTCTTAAAACTTGTTTAATATTCTGATCAAAGTAGGAGTCTTTACTAGCAAATTGGGATTCCAATTCCCCCTGGGTAAATGCTGGAAATGACTTCTGAAATGCTCCCAAAAACACTCGAATTTATGAAAAAAAGTAGAGGATGTTTAAGGGATATTTTTAAGGTCTCATATGAATAATTATTCATTTTATACAGGTTGTTATGACCCTCTCCCAAACAACTACAAAATCACTAATTCGACCCTTGGGGAAATGGCATCAAATTTTCTCCAAATGCAATTAAACTGAGTAAGATGACTTCAAATGCTTAAGTGCTGAACATGAAACTTGTAATAATAATAAATTAAATTCCATTCATCATAAATATATCATATATGCATTCTCCCATTTGAAATAATCATCATTACCATGGAATACATCAATATAGTGGGGAAATGGTCATTGTTTGCTCATTAATATTCACTTTTACATACATCCCTTTGGTATTTATACCTGATACTTTATGAGAATGAATAAAATAGAATATTAAACTTATTTCAATCATAAATTTACCATGATAATCTCGAAACCATCAGCATTCAATGGCATACATCAATATAGTGGGGAAATGGTCATTATTTGCTCATTAATAATCACTTTTACATTCAACCATTTGATATTTCGATCTCATAATTTGTGAAAATGAAGAATATATAACATTGAAATTATTACAATCAGAAATATACCAGGAGAATCTCTCCCAAAGATTACAACATCTCACCCAAAGCGCAATCCCTCCATGAGCAAGAGTATGCAATAAAAACTGGAAATGGTTGAGAGAAAGTGTTGCAATAGAAGGAAACAAGAGATTACCTATAGAATAAACATGAAAATAAAAAATCCATTAAATATCCATGAAATACCTGATTTTCCTCTCCAAACACCAACTTGGTTGGGAATCTTTCATCCTCGAAATTGGCTAAGGCAAGAAACTAGTCGTCCACTATCTCTCTCAATTCACAAATGAAAATTTCTCAAATGATCAAAATCCCCTCTCTTGGTTGATACCTGTATTCTATAAAAATCCTTAGCCTTATAAGTTTACCAATCCATCCACAAACTCAAGCTAATTCTAATTAGGGTGTGTGCTCAAGATTTTCCATGTGTCCTCCCTTTCCTAGCCTTCCATCTTCCCCCAATTCGAGTAGGAACCCATTGAGATTCCCCAACTCACATGAGTGCCCTATTGGATTCTCTATCTCTACCTGGCATGTCATATTTGTAATATTTCATCCTTCATATCTGATTTGTGTCATAGTTGTCATAGCATCTTCATCATTGTTGGCATAGAGCTAGGGAATCTAGTCCAAGTGTGTCACTAGCTCCAAAATGACTCTTCCTCTCCCATGTAAGTTACTGTTGTAATCTCACAGATCACATAAGGTTACCAATAATACATACTAAAACATACATAAATATAAATCAGAGACAAGAGACAAGAACATGTAAGATAAACAGATTATATTATTCCAATGAGTTCATACAAGGCAGATAACTGCACTGAGTTCTCGTTTGGCTCAACAGCCTAATATATACAATTTACAAACAGTTACAAAATAACTACCTGTCGGTTCGGTGAAATGACATGACTTTTAGTTAGCCGACCTAATCTTCTGATTTAGTCGACTGATCGACTTAGTCAGCTGATCGACTAAGTCGTCCCATCGACTTAGTCGGTTGATCGACTAAGTCGGTCTTCGTTCAAGTCGACTTGTGTCGAATTGCTTCCTTCTACATCTCCCCCACGAACAAAACATGTCTTCGTCCCGAAGAAATAGGGAAGTACAAAAATATGTGGTTGTCGGACCCTTCCAAAAACGCTATTGTGGCGGACTGTGCAGACGAATGGTCGGTATTTTCTGGAGACAAACCTCAACAATGGCTGGAGCTATGATGGCGAGGTGATGTTGAAAGTCTGTCCAGCTCTACAAAGCTTCTGGACGTCGATAGTTAATGTAGTTAAGCTTGACAGGACCGACATTTTTTTCGAAAGGGGGACTTCCGTAATCTTCTCCATGTTGGGGCCCAGGAACTGGCTCTGCTCGTCTGCTGTGTTGATGAGTCTTTTCATCTGTGGGTAGATGATGTTGACTTTCTCGAGATTGGGAAGAGCTTGTTGTACCCATTGATGTGCTTCTTGTTCCAGCTTCTGCAGTTTGTTGGTTTCCAACACTATTTGTTCTTCTAGTGTCTGCCTAAGTGCTGCCTATGTCATCTTCTTGCTCTCCAAATCCTGAATGCCTTGGCGAGTATGGCATGTCTGCTGATAGACCTGCCCATAGTGAGTAGGATAGTCCCTTAAGACTTCTTCGGTGATGACAGATTCCTCCATATGGTCCTGTAGCACTTTGTATGCTTCTGAGAAAGCAGTGTGCTATGCTAGTAGTAGTCGGGCGGTCTCTTCCTTTTGTTCTTGATTAGTTTCCTGGAGATGTGCCTGGATGGTCGACACCATGCTCTCGAAGAGCTGATATGCTCTTTTCAATGGTCTATCTATGTTGACTTCGATAGGGCCTGGTATGACGGACTGAGCTAATGTCCTGCATTTGCCAAGAAACTCGACCTGTTCTGTATCTTTATTTGTGATTTCCTTTGTTTTTCTATTAGCCCTTGTCTTTGCTTCTTTGGCCAGGGTTCTGAGGAGTTGGCCGACCTCTGTGTCGGTCAAGGATCTTGCATCCTTTAAGCTGATCCGTAGGCTAGAATTTTTTGCATGATGCTCTTTCTTATTTTTGCGCTTTTCTGGCTCGGTCTCTTGGCTACCTGCAACAGTTGAGGGGGGCCCTTGGGTTTGTGGGATGGAAGTGGATGGTTTTTCTGTCTGGGGAGGTGGTATGGTCGCTTCCGGCTGTAAGGATGCAGTCGGTTGAGATAGGTCTGGTTGTAAATCAGGTGGTGGCGGAGGTGGTGGGGATGATGGCGACGGTGGTGATAAAGTGGGGGAATGGTCGGGGGTAATAGGTTTGGCGGAAGTGCGTTGTGGACTTTCGTCAGGGGATATGTCTGCTTCCGGTGGTTGGGTGGTGGGTGGGTCGATGTGTTCCATGGTAGACTGTGTTTCTCCGATCACATCGCCTTCTTGGTCAGTTTATCGTGTGAAGGTCAACATCATGTGTGCATAGACCGTGGGTTGGGTACTGCTGCCTGCATAGAGAGGAGCTCTTGTGTGAATTTTCTGAGCCGACTGGAATAGCTCAGGTAGCATCTCAAAGAAAGATTTGAGCTCGGTGTCCTTGTCGAACTTTTCTTTCACCGACTCCGGTATCGCTCTTTTGGATAAGTCGAGGGGGCTGACCGATTGTTGTGCCGGTGCTTTCTCCTCGACTACAGGTGTCGGTGATGGAGGTGGAGGGGTCGACACAAGATCGACGATGTCTTTGGGCGTCGTCGTTGTTTTGGCCTTCTTTGGTAGACCTTCAGGGGCTCCTGCTTCAAGAAACCGTTGGAACTGAGTCTCCACTGGTACTTTGTTTGCGGCTGCATCCTCTATTATGTCAAGTGCCGTAGCTACTAGCTCTTCTTCATCGTTAGATGACTCAGTAATGATAAGCTTGCGCTTACCTTTGCCTTGTTGTACTTTTTGTGCTCTAAATTTCCTTCTGGCGACGGCTATCTCATTGGCTAATTTATGAATAATGCCTTTTGATAAAGCATACTTAGGGTTGTCAGGATCAACTTCACCTGTCGGTACCTGAGTTGGGGAGACGCTTGCTGGAGCCGGAGGGGTTGCTTGCTGCTATGGTTGTGGCTGCAGTTCTGTCGGCTATGGGTTAGCTTGCTTTGCGGTCGGAGGCTTGATAGTTATTTGTACCTGACCAGTGGGATCGATTGGTATGTCCTCTGACAAAAAGGTACTGATGTAGAGGTTGAGCTCGTAGTCTTCCTCTTTCTCCTGGTCGGTGAGTGGCTCCTCTATTGAGAAGTCGACCTGTTTGGCTGCCTCGGGCACTGGTATTCTTGTCTTCGCTTGTCGAGTCAATTCCCAGAAGATTTGATCGACAGTCGGGTAGTAATCGAGGACGTTGGCTTTGGGGTTCTCGCCCTGCATATACCAAATCGACGTATGGTCGAGCTCCAGCTGGATGTGAGAGTTCGCAGGTAGATTTCGTCGGATGTTTTGAGGCACCCTCCATCTAGTCGTGCAAACCTTTAATTGTTGGAACCATTTTTCCAGAAACACTTTCCCCTGTCCTAGCTCATGCGGAGTTCCTTTCTGGGAGAAGGGTTTAAACTTGTTCATGTCGAACTTTGTCGGTTCCCAGAAGACTGGACTTCCTTCTGGACAGATGTGATACATGACGATCCAGAGGATGAGGGAGGGGAACTTGATGAGTCCTCCCATCTCTTGGCATCATTCGCAGACGGTTTTGATCATGTCGGTGACATAATCTCCCCATCTGTAGATTCGACCGTCGGTTGCAATTGTGTCGACGACCTCCAACATTTCCAATTTGAGGTCGCTACTTCGACCTGCTAAGGTAAGTGTGATGGCGATGATTTTGGCCACAATCTGTGGCGTTCGAGTTGCAATCTGCCCAATCATCAACCCTTTCGAATTTTTCTCGGATGTCAATCCCGTAAGCTCTTGGACCAACCCTTCCTTGATTCCGATTGGTACCGGGTTCCCTTAGTTAGACAGGCCGGTGAGCTTGGAGATGACATCTCCGGTAATGTCGATCAGTCGTTCGAAGTAGAACAGACCGTTGTGGTATCGACTGATGATGAATTTTACGGCAACTTCTTTTGTCCCACCAAAGCTTGCCATCAGGGGTGCATTGGCATAGTTAAAGATGGTGCTCTGTCAGACTTTTTCGGCCGCTTGGGTCATCTTCTTGTCGACGAAGGCCCACTCTTGGATCTCGGCCCAGATTTTCTACCATTGGCCCTCCTTTACTTTGGCGTTTTTGATATTTTTAATCTACGGATCAAGGGTGTATCCTCAGCTTGTAGCTCTTTCGCCTTGGTCGCTGCTCTGGTCTGTTTGGGGACCATTATTTCTTTTTGGTCGGGGTTACTATAGTTTTTTGGGTTTTTAGTCGATTGAATGTGCGAGTTCTCTGGATGTAAAGGGTGTGGTGAATGAACCTTCGACGGTCCCGTATTTATAGGCGATGGTGTGATTGTGTGTGGGAATGGATGTATTAATGGCGGACTTGACATTCCAGCTGCAATACGTGAGTGTGGAGTAATGGTGGATTGATTTCGGCGCTCGAGATCATAAATGCGCGATGGGACTTTCAAGGTCATCGGCCGGTGTCGGTGCTGAGAATGGTCGACCCGACTGGTCGATGAAGATGGTTGAAGAGGATGATGTCGGTGGTCGAAGTAGTGATTCCTTGTCATGGTGTTGTGTGGGGTGTATTACGTTGCTTATTTTTTTTTGTTTGAATTTTTAGCTTTTTATGAGTTTTGGTGGCCGGTTACGGTCGTTATATGATTTTTTTTTCTTTGAATGATTTTAAAAAATACAAGAAAGAAAATTATAACATAAAAAATATTTTTTTTATTTCAAGGTGTCCCAGAATCGAACTTGGGTGGACCAAGAACCACTACTCAGCCTTAACCGAATCGAACTTAGGTGGCCAGGCTCTCTCATCTTTATATCCAAGTCTCCTCCACTCCGTTTCACAAGTTTTGATATGTTGTTCTGGGTTTTGACCTTGGGTAAAGGTAGGGATATGAGCTTGCTGGGTTAACTTCTTTCCACCAAACCTCTCGACAAAGTAAGTCAAAGCAGTTGTCCAGGTCTGTAGTTTTCACTGATGGGTATCCCACCATCTAGCTGCTTGACTTGTAAACATTTCAACTAAGCTTTGGAGTCGGCCATGTTCTCCAATATTTTTAGATACCTGTTCGATGTGCATGACTAGGGATTCCCTCTCCTTATACCTGGGTAGTTGTGTAGTGTTTAAGTTGGTTGGTTGTAAGGTAGGGCATTCCCTGACTTTCTTTTCAAATATTTTGGGGATAATTGATACTATGAAGCACTGTCGGGTGGGTTTTTTCTGTACTTTTTGTATAGTCCAGCACCCTCTTGCTTGTGTTTTGTAATTTTCCATCTCCCAATCATATAGTTCAACATCTGAGTTATAACCAATTGAATCTTGGTTACCTAAGTTAAGTTCTCCATAGATGTTTGGTTCTGTATAGTCTGTATTGTTATGGATCTGGTAAAGTTGTCTGACATTAAATTCCTCATCAATCGGTTCAGTCCAAGGCTCTCCTTGGGATGGATGAATGGGTACAATGACCTTTTGGCCATTTCCTTTTAACTTGATTCATTCCTTGTCTAAGGAGATGGATGCTTTCATCTTCCGTCCCCAAGGTTGACCGACTAGCGCTGGGAAGGAGCTAGATCCTTCTTTTGGGTCAATAATTTCAAAATCAACCTTAGTCGAGATTCCTTTGATGGACGTGTCGACATCTTTCCAAACCCCAATGGGTTCAATGAGGCCTTGGTCGGCAAGTTTTAGATAAATGCCTGACTCGTAGAGCCGAGGTCTTCCCATCTTTTCCCATGTATCCCGGGTCATGATATTTAGTTGGGACCCGAAGTCGAGCACTACTTGTCGGATGTGGTAACCTTCGATTTTCAGGTTGACAAGTGGGTCGACATCATTTTTGTCTTTTTGGTTCAAGCTGCAGATGTTCTTACTTTTTTTTCCAAGGTTGGTACTTTTTATTTCATGCAGTAAGTTAATGAACTGAGCTACGAATTTGTCTGTGTGAGCGAGTTGGATTAATTGCTGTATTGTGTTAGGTCGACTGTTAACGATGTCCTCTTGTCATGCAATGTCATGAAATATGTGGGTTGCTTCTTGATATATGTGTTTTTCCTTCATAGGGTCAGGATAAACATTTGTGTTTTTAATCTTACTGATTTGAGGGTTATCAGACCCTGTTTTTGTGCCTTGTAGAGTGACAATATGTAAATGTTTAGTAGTTATTACATCATGCTTTTGTACACAAGACAAGACATTAACATTTTTCTTCGTATTGATTTTATCTAACATAGTAGGACAATCCTCTAATGAGTGATCGCCTACTCCACAGTGTGTACAGAACTTAAGATAAGTTTTGTCCTTGTATGGACAGTCTGCGTACCAGTGACCTTATTTGTAGCATGTGAAGCACTGGGTGGGTCGACGCGATCGTATGTCGTGATTCCCAGGGAGTCGACCTCTTCCTCCATAACCTTGATGTCGATTGTCGTACCGATGCTCATATCGTCGGCCGTCGTATCCTTGTCCATTCTGATTGTTTGCTGGATTGATTTGCTCATTGTTTTGCACTACTGCATTCGTTTGGTAGACCGCCTGATAGTTTTTTCGGTTCTTCAGGTTTAACTGACAGTTGGTGGTTTTATGACTTTTGGTCTCACAGATGGTGCACCAGGAAGCCTTTCCATTCTTCATGTTAAACGGACAATATTTTGTAGAGTGATCGCCGTGTTCCTGGAAAATGTCGCAAAATGATTTAGTTTGTACAAAGCGAACGTCTTGTCGGCTATATTCTTGTCGACAGTTATCTTTCGAGTGACCGGCCGTCGAGCATTTGGTACACCAAATCTCTTAATTCTTGAGGGTTAGTTCCTTCAAAGACTTTTGCATGTTCTCGAGCTATTCCTCTAATCTGTGGTCCATGGGGTAAGCAGATATGTCTTCATCCATCTCCACCTGAAGAGATTTTGTGAGCGCATCTTCATATGTTTTGAATGTCTCAAGACTGATGTGTCGGCGTACTTTCTGCGATAATCCTGCAAGGAACCATTGAATTAGTAACTGTTCGTCAATAACATAGTCTAGCTGGCTTAATAGGTCCTTCCAACGTTTATCGTAGTCGCGGACTGTCTCCCCTGGCTTTTGTGACGTAGTTTTGAGCTTCTTCGCGGCCAGGTGCTTAGCATCTGGGGTTTTGAAAAATGACAAGAACTGCACCTTAATCTTGGCTTTCGTTGCTCTGGGTTTCCTTTCTGAAAAGGTCATGTACCATGTCAAGGCCCTTTTCCTTAAGGCTCTTGCGAACTGTGCCATTTGTCGGTCTTCATCTGTAACCTGGTTGGCTTCCCAGGTCGACTCGCAGACGAACGAATGTCGTTTGGGGTCTTCATATCCCTCATAAAGAGGAATGTGAGATGATCCATGACCCATGTCGAAATCACTTTCACTGCTCTCAGAAGTTGGCGATGGTGGAGGTGGGGGTGGTGGTGAAAGTGGTGGGGCTATTGATGTAGTCGTTCCTG
Source organism: Pseudotsuga menziesii (assembly GCA_001517045.1). Taxonomy (NCBI): domain Eukaryota; kingdom Viridiplantae; phylum Streptophyta; class Pinopsida; order Pinales; family Pinaceae; genus Pseudotsuga; species Pseudotsuga menziesii. The sequence goes on from LPNX010244650.1 coordinate 593,844, forward strand.
CGGAATTATGGTCAATGAAACTTGTGCTCCTGTCGGTCATCGAGTCTTCGTTGACTTGCAGTCGGTTATTGTTGACTTCTACTATTGATGGTCCACTGCAACTTTGGGTTCGCAGGTCTGATTGTTCGATTTCTTCTAAAGCTGTACTTGGTGGGGGGGGCGCTCCTTCATGTGTCGGTAAGAGAAAGTGGATACTACGGAGGGAGGGTGCCACTTGAAACACCACCCAGTTTCCTTCTAGTGGTCGACGTATAATAAGGTGTTGACCAATGTACGTTTCGTCACCTAGTCGGCTCCATATACTGAAGTCACTAGCTCGTAGTCGGAGGTCGTCTTCGACAATAGTTTGTATTCTAGTACGTGGATTCAATGGGGAAAGGGTTGTTCCTTCACTGGGAGCTCTTAGTTGGAGAGCTTCTGGCTGCTCTATCCACACTTCCTCTTCCGTAGGGGACGCTTCTTGCTCCATGCCTTCTTCATGTCGGTCATGACCCGACTCTGGCGGATTCTCTTCCTTGTCGTTCTCCCTAGGGTTTTGTCCTCTGTGCGGCTCTAAGGCTCTTTTACGTCTTGCTTCCCTTCTCTAGTATCTTTCGTCCCTTTCGATCTTCTAGATGTCTGACATACTTTCATACAATACTAGTCTCATGCGGTCCTCTTAGGTCGAATTTTCATTACTGGTGCCTACTGTCTGGTCTGGGTCGACTAGGATCCACTATACTCTATCTCCAACACATGACCAACTACCCCCCCATAGCCTACCCGATGCTTTTAGAAAGCCCGGATAGTTCTGTCTATTTGCTTAGGAAGTATTCCCACTCCCTTTCTGCAATGAATTTCTCCCACTTCATCTGCTTCTTTGCCCAGTTAGTGTTTGATGGCTGTTCGCACAGTGGTGGACGAGGTTCGACAATGTGTCCTGCTCCCTTCTCGATCAAGAATTTGAACAGCAAGGTCGGTAGGGAACACAAAAATTGTTCGGTGAAATCTGTGTAAAATTTCTCTTTGACAGTTTCCACTGAAGTTCTGTCTTCGACTGCTTGTTCCTCACAGAAGTCGTCGGCGATTTTCTCAAACCACTCCGACAAATTTGTTCGACCTCCTCGGATCAGTTTTTCTAGCAACTATTGTTCTTTAGTTGCGTTTGGATTTCTCATCTAGAAGTTGCTTCAAGAGTTGGGGCACTGATTCGACGAACTTTTCATGCGTCTCTGTGAAAAATCTTTCTTTTGCCTCAGTGACTATTAATCTATTCCTTCGTGCGTAATTTTGCAGATAATTTTCAATTTTACGTTCCCACCAGTCCTTAATCTCCTGCTTTGGTATCATATGTGAGCATATATTTCAGTCATGTACTACCAGCAACAGAACCAATGTTGTAATCTCACAGATCACATAAAGTTACCAATAATACATACTAAAACATACATAAATATAAAGTAGAGACAAGAGACAACAACAGGTAAGATAAACAGATTATATTATTCCAATGAGTTCATACAAGGCAGAGAACGGAACTGAGTTCTCGTTTGGCTCAACAGCCTAATATATACAATTTACAAACAGTTACAAAATAACTACCTGTCGGTTCGGTGAACTGACACGAATTTTAGTTAGCCGACCTAATCTTCTGATTTAGTCAGCCGACTGAGTTAGTCGGCTGATCGACTAAGTCGTCCCATCGACTTAGTCGGTTGATCGACTAAGTTGGTCTTCGTTCAAGTCGACTTGTGTCAACTTGCTTCCTTCTACAGTTACATTTCCTTCCAAATTTGACCTGTTATGCATATAGAATAGTGTATTATCCTTCTAACTCATCCAAGAACATTTAGGCTTCCCATGTATTCTAAATTGAAAGAGGAGGATGCCATGTGGCACATAAATTCTAGCTTATGTGGCCCCCCTAGTCTCCATGTGCCTTCATGCTCCATTTCCACTTTTATTTTCCCCTGTATTTATTTATTTATCTCCTTTATTAAATATTTATGCCATTCTAATGTTCAAACATCAGCTATTGTCCCCCTTATTCCAAATCCCAAAGCTTCCACCCCCAACCTAGGAAACTAGTAATTTTCCTCGGAAATTATTTGACCCTTAGCATCAATTTGACAAACTCTCATGAATATGGAAAATGTTATTAGGAAATTGTGACACAATGCACAATTTGGGACATGAAAAATCCTCCCTTCCCAATATTTCTTGTCCTCAAGCAATTTCAAACATGGGTGTTGAAGAACTTGCTTCCTATATGATTCTTTGAAGTTGCCACTGAGTTTCCCAACTTTGAGTCTTTGAGATTCCATGAAGATTTTAGAGAGGAACCACCATGCTTGTTTCTGCACTAATCTGATTAAAATCACTTTATTAAGTGGGGAATCCATCTCCCATACTACTTGTTTCCCAAAAAATTTGAAATCAATGGGACTAAAAACTATCCCAGGGTCCCATTGCTTGTATTGCACTCCAAAAATTAAGAGTGCTCTCCAACCCATACCATTAGGAAAGAGAATTCCAAGATTCCATTTTCTTGTATGCATTCTTCCAAACATCACAAGTACATAATATATATCATCAAAGTACATAACAACATAATAAATATGTACATCAAGGAGGGGCCTCATCAAAAGATCATGAAAGTGCGTATACCTCCAAGTAAGTAGACCACCATTTTCCAAGTGCATACAAGCTTCAAGTGACCAATAAAATCTGCTCCAATTCCATACGTGAGGATCCCATGCCTATAATGCTGCTCCAAAAGGACGTGATATGCATCAAAATATTCAACCATGTATTCTTTCATCCAAGAAGTGAATGAAGAATCTCCACTAAAATCTAAACCAAATAATGAGCAAAGAAAACATGAAGACTTCAAGTGGATCAAATAAGTCTCATCAATACACCTAGGAATATGTATATCATCATGAAATAACAAAGGATTTTTCTTCAAATAATAATTTTCTTCAATCACATATATCTTCACCCAAGTGTGGGATGAAGTTCCTCCAACATCAAATAGACTAGGCAAGGAGCAAGGAAAATCATGAGTCTCCAAGTGACTCAAGTGAAATTCATAGGTGCACCCATGTAGATGTGTATCATCATAATGTAAAAAAGGATGCTGCTGAAAATTTAAATAAGAATTTTCTCCAACCATGTTATCATAAAAATTAAATCTAGGAGTTCCATACTCCTAATGTGGCACCATCAAATAGAACCCTTTCACCCATACTTCCTTGAGACTATGCTGCAAAACATGGAATTGTAGTATGTAGGAGAATGAACTAACTCACTCAAATGATAAAAAAGTGCAGAATTTTCATCATGGGAAGGATCCATATGGGTAGTATCATTCATCTCCTTAAAAAGTGTGAAACCTTTGTTATAGATGGGTTCCAATGTAGAGGAATCATGCTCTTCTTTAAAAATTGCATAACCTTCATCAAGAGACAATTCAAGTTCCTCTTCCACCACATAAAGTGTTTGGATCTCATCAAGATAATATTCAAACACATCAAGCACATTCAAATTTCCACATTTCTCATGATCCACCATGTCATGAGAATCCTCCAAACAATCTACCATTTGACAATCTGAAACATAGGAGGAAAAACAAGTATCTTGCAACTTTTCAAGAAGTTGCTCATTTTGAATTGTGAGCTTATGATTATCCTCATTATTCTTCAATTATGAATCATGTAACAATTAATTAAGCTCAAACAAATGGTTTCTATCAAAAATCAAAGACATGAAATTGCCTTTGATGTGGCGCATTGCTCTTTGAATATTCTCCATGTCTTCAAGGAAGGATGTTTCCTCCAATGAAGTAGCTCTCCAGCAAGAATTTGACACTAATGCTTGAGTGTCATGGAGTATTCTAAGGAACTATTGGATATTATTTTCATTCATATTTAAGGACCCTTCAATAAAATGAGGCTCTTGCAAATCAACCTCCTCATCTTCTTCCTTCTTGCTTGGGCCAACTTCATGAAGCTCAAGTGGTGATGGGGAAGTTGATCTTGTTTCTTCTTCAACTGCTACAAGGTCTTAATTTTCATGTTTAATGGAAGTTTGTCTTATATTAACAATTTCAAATCTGATCTCTATGTCACCAACATATATTTGTGAGTACCCATAAGTAGGTACTCTTTCATATTTCAACGATCCATAAATAAATTCTCTTTCATTTGCACAACCCCCATTAGTAAGGATTGTGTGCTGGTGTTCAATTTCTTGTTTATGTTATTCTATTCAATCACCTTGAGGTAATTTATTCTCCACTTCATGATTCTCTATTTATTTATGTAATGGTGTATCTAGGCTCTTTTCACAAGTAGGCTGATTTTTTCTCATTTCATGCTCTTCCAAACTTGTGGATTTCTGGTTGTCCCTTAATGAATTCACATTTGAATTATTTTTCCTAAATTAATTCAGAAAATAATAAAAGTATTCAAAATGAATGGTATTGGAAACCACTGAAGTTATGGATGATAGAGCTGAAATTAAGAAATGGCTTAAATTTTCACTTTTTCTCCTATTTTGACCTTTGACTAGTTTTGATGTCTAGGTCTCCAAATTGGCCCAAATTCTCCCAAATATTCTGAGAAGGTGTATGAATTATATTAATACTTTAATATTATGTTCAAGTATTATTTATTACCCTCCAATTACTACTGAAAACTTTTTTAATATTCTGATCAAAGTAGGATTCTTTACTAGCAAATTGGGGTTCCAATTCCCCCTGGGTAAATGCTTGAAATGGCTTCACAAATGATCCCAAAACCACTCAAATTTATGAACATAAGAAGAGTATGTTTAAGGTACATTGTTAATGTCTAATATGAATCATTATCCGGTTTATACAGGCAGTTATGACCCTCTCCCAAACAACTACAAAATCACTAATTCGACCCCTGGGGAAATGGCATCAAATCTTCTCCAAATGCAATTAAACTGAGTAAGGTGAATTCAAATTATTAAGTTCTGAACATGAAACTTGTAATAATCATAAATTAAATTCCATTCATAATAAATATATCATAGATAAATTCTCCCATTAGAAATAATCATCATTACCATGGAATACATCAATATAGTGGGGAAATTGTCATTGTTTGCTCATTAATATTCACTTTTACATACATCCCGTTGGTATTTTGACTTGATAATTTATGAGAATGAATAAATTATCATATTAAAATTATTAAAATCATAAATTTACCATGAGAATCTCGAATTCATCAGCATTCAATGGCATACATCAATATAGTGGGGAAATGGTCATTATTTGCTCATTAATAATCACTTTTACATTCAACTATTTGATATTTCTACCTGATACTTTATATGAATGAATAAAAGAGAAAATTTAAATTATTACAATCAGAAATAGACCAGGAGAAGCTCTCTCAAAGAGTACAATATCTCACCCAAAGCACAATCCCTCCATGAGCAAGAATATGCAATAAAAACTGGAAATGGTTGAGAGAAAGTGTTGCAGTAGAAGAAAACATGAGCTTCCCTGTAGCTTACAATTGAAAATAAAAACTCCATTAAATATCTATGAAATACCCGAGTTTCCTCTCCAAACACCAACTTGGATGGGAATCTTTCACCCTCGAAATTTGCTAAGGCAAGAAACTAGTCATCCACTAGCTCTCTCAATTCACAAATGCAAATTTATCAAATGATAAAAATCCCCTCTATTGGTTGATACCTATATTTTATAAACATCCTTAGCCTTATAAGGTTACCAATTCATCCAAAAACTCAAGCCAATTCAAATTAGGGTGTGTGCTCAATATTTTCCATGTGTCCTCCCTTTCCTAGCCTTCCATCTTCCCCCAATTCGAGTAGAAAACCATTGAGCTTCTCCAACTCACATGAGAGCCCTCTTGGATGATCTATCTCAACCTGACATGCCAAATATGTCAGATTTCAGCCTTCATATCTGATTTGTATCATAGTTGTCATAGCATCTTCATCATTGTTGGCATAGAGCTAGGGAATCTAGTCCAAATGTCTCACTAGATCCAAAATGACTCTTCCTCTCCCATGTAAGTTACATTTCCTTCCAAATTATACCTATTATGCATATTTCCAAGTGTATTATCCCTCAAAATCATCCAAGAACATTTAGGCTTCCCATGGATTCGAAATTGCAAGAGGAGGATGCCATGTGGCACAAAAATTCTAGCTTGTGTGGCCCCCCTAGTCTCCATGTGTCTTCATGCTCCATTGCCACTTTGATTTTACCTTGCACTTATGTATTTATCTCCTTTATTAAATATTTATTCCATTCTAATGTTCAAACATCATCTATTGTCCCCCTTATTCCAAATCCCAAAGCTTTCACCCCCAACCTAGGAAACTAGTGATTTTCCTCCTTGGCAATTATTTGACCCTTAGCATCAATTTGACAAACTCTCATGAATATGGAAAATGTGATTAGGAAATTGTGACCCAATGCAAAATTTGGGACATGAAAATCCTAACCTAAATTCTTAAAAATACTTGAATTATTCTAACAAATGCATATTCATTTACATCATAACTAATTCAATTCTATATCAATCTAAAATAAAATATTTACATAGAAGAATATAAATTATTCTCAAAAGCTAAGACCCCCTTCTTTGGAACTTGTCCTCCAAAAGTTGCATGAATGGAGAGATCTAATGCTCCTATATATGACTCCCAAGGTAAAGAAAATTTATGACCTCCTGGTCATAAGCCTTTAATATAATAATCCTCCTAGATCCAAAAACTTATACTATAGATGATCATCCATTTCACTATGATGTTGTACAATTGCCTATGTTGCTGTCAACTTTAACTCTCCAGGATCCCACTCTTTATGTGCTTGCTTGCCATTTTCCTTGTTGTTGTAGTCTTTCTCATTTAACTATAATCTATGACTGTATATATTCTGCTTCTTATAATATATTCTCACTTAAATGTATCTCTTCTACATCAATACCCATATCTCATCAATTTCCACATCTAGCTTGTCCCTATCCTTGTACATGTTACTACTTATTGGATGAAACTTGTTTCTATCATATTTTATTTGTTGTTGCATATCCTCTTGTGTAAGAGTTATAAGTCTTATCAAATTCTGATTCAAATAGTTCCTTGATAACCTATTGTTCATACCCTACAGCTTTATCCACCATATTGTCTCTCAGGGAAATTCTTTCTTCCAACTCTTCAATTATGCCACTACTGTTTGGATTTGCAACACATTTCCTAGAATAATTTTAAATTAGACCTGCAAATATTATACAGTAATTTCCAATCTTGTTCTTTATCAACCATCCTTCTATGAATTCTATCTCTTCTACTTCACACATTCCATTTGCAATCCTCATGCAAATTTCATTAATCTTCAGGATGGGTAGTCACTTTCCCAGAAACTTGATCTTCTTATTAAAATTTATAAGAAATGCATCTGAATGATTCTTTTAGTTTCTATGTTTCCTTTGGTTCAAATCTTCATGACCCAATGTTGTCATGCTTTCTACTTTATATATCTCCTTTCTGGTTACACCTACACACATTTTAAACATATTATCAATAACACCTCTCTCAGGACAATTTTGAAGCTCCTCTTTAATCACAACTATTAGTTGGCTTCTGGCTCCACATAATTCTTCATTTGCATATCTTTGATTTTAGTCCTTATCCATATTCTTTAAACGGGTGTTGGTTTTAGAAGTATCTTTAAAATTTTGGGTGTCCCTATTGGAGTCATTATCCAACCCACACGTCATTATTTGGATTATTTGGCATAATTTACCACTTATCCTAAGTTATTGACTCGAATATGTGACTGCATCATCAACTGGATCATCCTCCTTCAATCAGGGAGCTGCCTAATTGGGTCTTCTCCTTCAATCGGGGAGCCTAGCTGAGTCTCCTCCTTCAATCTAGGAGAAAATATGGGTTTATCTGCATGACATAAGTGCCCCAAATCAGTTAATTGATGGTTGGTCCACCTACTTTCAGTTAAACTAGAGCTGCAAAGGAGCCTTCCTCATTATTTTTCCTATTTTTTCTAAATTACAATTAACTGGAGTGATTAAAGGCGCCTCCACATACTTTTGGTGGCTCGGTTCAGTTCGGTTCAGTTGATCTCACCTAACTGAATTTAGATAGCTTCCCTAACCTACTGATTGACACGTAGTTGAGTTCTATTTAGTTAGACTCAGGATAAACTTCCTCTGATTCAGTTAGAGTCAATTAAGGTTGTGTTAAGTGGTTAACTGGTGTGCCGAGTGGTGTCTAACTGACATTTAATGCACTCTCATGTACAAAATTAGAATGACCTCTTTGGGATTCGAATTGTATGGTATTCATGCCATTGTATGACATTGTATCACTACTTTTGATTAATGATAGCAATTATAAAGCTGCAACTTCTTATTGCACTGTTTCTTGGCATTTATGAGTAAACTTGATCTATGAAATCTATTGTAATTTTGTGTCTTGATTCATAGATTGTTGTGAATCCAATTTTAATATGGTATCAGAGCCATTGCAGGACAAGGAAATCCTTCTACAGGTTTCTTGTTGGATCTATGAAGAAATTTGAGCAAAAATATCAAAAACATTCCATCTCTGCACTAGAAGCGAAGAGTTTACCACATAATTCATTGAATCCCAACCTTGTTGATCAAGCTTGCTTGATTGACTAATCCAGGTGTGAAGCAAAATCCAAAAGTGCAAGTTGTTCAACCTTATTGTGTCTTTTTGTGTGTGTTTGCAGGTATTTCAAATCACTTTCATTGCATTCGCTACAACATCATAATGGCCTCTTCAAGCAATCTTCTCACTCCTTTCAACTATCATCAGTGGAAGGAGGATATTGAGATACATTTGTGCTCCAAAGGACTCTACAAAGTCACCATGGGGATGAATCAAGATCCGAATGCAATAGTAGATAGAAAAAAATGTTGGAATAAGCTTGATGAAGCATATGGATTTATGTGCCTCTCAATTTCAAAGACTCTTCTTTTCCACCTCACTTGATTGAAGACTCCCAAGGAGATATGAGAAAAACTTGCTACTCTTTTTTATAAGCAAGATGACTTGAGAATCTATCAGCTGGAGAATGAGTTGGTATCTCTAATCCCGGGGAACTTTGAGACCATGAATTACTTCTTTACCAAGTTTAAGCACCCGGTGCTCCAATTGAAAAAGTGTAAAGTTGAGAAGGAAGATGATAAACTCATCCTTTCCATCCTTTAGAAACTTGGCCCAGATTACTCTATTTTTGTGTCCACCTTTCATACCAGAAAGTTTAAAATTTTGAATTGGATGATGTCAACTCTAAGTGCATTCATTGATTCTCTCACCAATGAGAATGACAAGCTTGTGCAAATGGGAATCATCAGATACTCAAAAGATCAAGGCTTGTTTTCTAGAGGACCCAAAGATTCAAAAGTGAAAGGGAAGAAAAATAAAAAGAAGACAAATTTTGACCCTTCCAAGAAGAAGGAGAAACACCAATAGCTGGATGAGCCCTCAGGCTCAATAAAGACTAAGTAAAAAGGAAAAGAAAAGGTCAAATGCTCTTACTGTGTAAGAGGATTTCATCTTGAAATATCTTGCATGAAGAGAACAATTGATCAAATTTCTATTCTCCTTGAGAATAATAACACCAATCTTCCTGAAGGTGCAAGGAATAAGGATAATCAATATCGAAACAATCAACCCGAAAGACGACATGCCCTAATGGCTAATATTTTGAGGGCCTATTGCTCTTCTCATTGAATATGGTGCTTCGAACCATATGGTGGCAAGGAAAGACTCCTTTTCATCCTTGGACTCTGACAACTACATCTTCATCCACATGGGAGATGACTCTCAAATATCCTCACAAGGGAATGGTACCATCCACCTAGAACATGCCAGTTTCAAAAATATTCTTTATGTGCCCTCTTTGGATTCAAATATGTTTTTTGTGTATCAAATGAGACACACATGTTTTCCCAAAAGAGTAGTATTCATCCTGAATGAAGTGGAGATATCAGAGATTGCATCTGGAAAACTCATTGCTACAAGGATATTGAATCCTTCTTCTAAGACCTATGATTTCTCCAAATCTGTGCCTAATTCAAATCCTAGCACCCTTCTAACTCATGGGAATGAGGTCATCTAGTTGTGGCATGAAAGGCTTGGACATCTAAATTTCAAATACTTGAAGCAAATTCAAAATAATTCCATGGTGGAAGGTATTCCTCCAATCAAATCCTCCAAAGGGATCTGCAAGGGATGCATTGTCGGCAAGCATCCTGAGCATAAATTTGATCAGGGAAAGGAAATCTGAGCTACATGTATTTTGGGGCTGATCCTGATCCAGGTCGTTCCCAGGTGCACGCTGGGGACAACACTCAACTGAGTGAGTCGAGTTCTGTTATGGCAGAAGCATATAAAGAGATACAACAAAGCAGGAAACACACTAGGTCGATAGGAAGTATACACACAAATAATATGAAAGAATTCAAACCAATTTATTACTTCTACTCCATGAAATATGGAGGAATTAGATGATGATCAGAAATATGTCTATATTACATAATGTACATGCTTATATAAAGGATGCTGAGACATTTGGGTGATTACCTGCTACATTCAGTTACAAGAAGTTATAACAGTCAGAAGTTCAACCATCGCAGAGCATGTTGATATGCTGTCAGTTGTGAACTTTTCAGCTGAACATATCGAGGCGGAATTGTCAAGGAAAACATACCTAAGGTGAACCTATCTTCTGTTGGTTGGATTGTTCCTCCTTCCTTAAGAAAAAATGGTCTCCATTGTGTATTCGTTCAGGTGAGGAAACTTGGCGTCGACTTCATTAGCAGAGTACCATTTTCCTTGTCCAGGGAGCTGTCTAGATTTAGACACTTGAAACAATGGAATGGAGTTCATCCTTGTAAGCCGTATGCATCATCCCACAATTTTGTCACAAAGAAGGGGTTCCTGAACATTTGGATGGATGTCTTCAGGTTCTTCTATATACAATTCATTCTGTTCCAACAATGGTGCATGGTATGGTCAAAGTAGATCTACATTGAAAACTAGATGTAGGCCAAGGCACGCAAGGATGTCGAGATGAAAAGCATTTTCTCCAATCTGTTTAAGGATACTATATGGACCATATTGCAAAGGTTTCAACTTTCTGTATGGACTAGTGAAGCGCTCCTTCTTTAGATGTAACCAAACCTGATCCCAATTTGCAGTGAATGAGTAATACGATGCTTTTCGTGTCGAGCCTTAGCTTTTTCATTTTCTCATTGCAACATCTCCCATGATTTCTTTTGGATGTTGTAGATTTGATCTCTGAATTTCAATTCTTTCTCTACTTCTTGTCCTTTAAATTCGGTGTCGTTCGACTGTGTCGAGGAATTGATTAAGACGATAGGTGCTAAGGGTTGAAATCCGTAATAGTTGTGTTGAGCACAATTGTAGCCGTGTTGTATGTATGGAAGGTTGTGATCCCATGTTCGATGATGCTCGTGGTTGTACTTGCGAAGCAATTGTATGACTAAGCGATTTACAACTTCCATCTTTCCATCTATCTATGGATGGAAGGATATCGACAAATCTAGTGTCATGTCGAGTTGTTGCCACATAGTTTTCATAAAGGTGCTGACAAATATAGCATCTCTATCGGAAATAATGGACGTCGGGAGGCCATAGTGTTTCCACACATGTTCAAAGAATAGCTGAGTAGTCTGTTGTGCTGTCGTAGTCTTCTTGCATGGTATGAATATAGTCATCTTGGAAAATATGTCGACTACTAGTAGTATTTCATCATGCTGATGTTTGGTAGTAGGATATCCTGCCAAGTAGTCCATAGAAATAGATTCCCATGGTCGACTAGGAACTGGAAGGGGTGTATACAGTCCTTGTCGTCGATTCGACGGTTTAATAATGACAAAAACCATGCATGATCAAATGTACTTGTTGACATCAGATTTGAGTGAAGGCTAGTAGAAATACTTTTGGTACCACTACCGGCATCGTACTCCTGCCGCCACTTAGTGCGTGTCTCCTCACACATCCACTATGCTATGGCTTCCGGATTCGTCGATGACTCATTGTCAGAGTCATGGGTGCTCAATTTCAGTGGGGCAGGGTCTTCAAGGACCTCTGGGGGTAGCTCCTTATCTAACTCCTCTTGACTCACCGAGACGTACCAGTCCCTCGACCAATCTTGCACAATAGTGTCCAACTCTTCTATGGTGACCTTATAAGGAAATGGTAGCCACTTCCTATCAGGGTCCTTCTTGGCTTGAATATGAATGGAGTGGGGTCCAATATCAAATCAAAGGACCCGCTAATACTTGGCCATTGCGTAGGGAGAAAATCTAGGAACGACAATAGTAGTAGTCTACAACGCTTCCCAATAGATCCATAAATGAATAGCATAGATGGTTTGGTGACTGGGTTCTTCGACCCACCATAGGTTTTGATAGCGGGCACCGTGGAAAACCTTTACTTCCTCAATCACCATTGGTTGGTAGTCCTCCAGTTCCATCCAAGCAACAAGAGTGATGAGAATAAAAATCCAACTATAATAAAAAGGCCACCCGGTCTGAGCAGCCGCGCGCATCTTCAAGCAATTGATTCAAAAAAAATAAAGACAAATTCATATGTACCCCCTTGGCTCATTTATGGGCATAGGAGACAACCCTCGAATTGCATTGGATTGGGCAGTTGCCGTGAACAACCTTGCTGGCCAAAATTCTTGCACTAATGCGCACCGTCTGCAAATTGAAACTGTCAATGTGATAAGCATGACCATCTCATTGTAACCCGAAGCGCTCCTTCAGCTGCTTCGAAAGTCTCTTATCCATATCTCTTCCACAAATATATTGTGTCGGGTCCTCCCTATCCTTAGGAAAAACAATAATACTTGCAATCAAGTCGATGGTTAGAGGGATTGGCGTATTCAACCAAAGCGTCCCTCCATGGAAACATGCCAAAAATTTCTTCACACATGCATGTGCTTCATTCAGACGGCCAAAATGGGGCATATTGATGAGCCCCAACAACCCAGACTTCTCTAATCCACTAGCCCATGGTTTTGAAATTCGCATAATGGGATCGCTAGGCATCATTTGGACAGATTCATAAGGCTTGTCCTAGACATCTTTAAGCAAAAGGAGGTCGTGATCATCGAACTTGAGCTTGATCAACATAGGGATGATGTCGACTGAGCATGCCATCCCTTTTGGCAGCACTGGCAACTTGGGTGGGTACTTTTGGTTCTTCGATGGCTGTCGCGGCCTAGCTCTTGGACACGTAGGAGTGACGTAACCCAAAATATCATTTACCGAGACACCCCGAGGTGCTGCAAACTCAACATCTCCTGAGCTCAATGGCCCAGTCTGTTCAGTGCCTTCTCCTTGCACCTTCACAGATGTGCAAGTTTGCCTTTTTTCTGGTGGTGTAGGACTGGGTCGCTGCATTTGCCACTTCCGCTTCAAAATGGATGACAAACCCACCGGAATACTCATGAATTTTGTTTCCACAGTCATGGGATGAACAGGGGACTCATATTCACTTGAAATTTCAATATCGTCAAGGTTGCTCAGCATTCCTTACCCCTCAAATCCTGAACTGGCACTCAATAGCTCGAACTATATTGCACTCAACACTTTGCTCAATACTTGCACATAATTCACCTTCTATCTCTGCTCTTTGAAACTGAACAATGCCTATCCAACGCATCCCGCGTGGTGTTTTATAGACACTTCCAATTCCAAATCCATCATTACCAAATCTAACTTCATCATTATTACCAAATCGGGTAGTAATGACGCCAAATCCGTCGGCGATCTTATGCTTCTAATGATCGAATCATCCATTAATCCGGGTCGCTTTAACAACCGCCACCAGCCAACTGGTTTAACTACCTACATTTATTACTTGATTTGACCACCCCACATCCTGACAACTGTTGCAAAGGGTCAACCGACTATTGCTACCAATTGTAACCTTGTGTAGCCTCTCCCTCAGGGCTCGCCTTGTGCTGCTAAACTAGATTCTCATCATCATTTATTTTTTCAAACCTCAAGTGGTGTGCATCGTCGGCCTCGTTCTATAGGGATTCAAGCGACTCCAGTTGATGAGTTTCGGCAACATTGTGCCATCTAACTATTGTAACTGAACTACGCCACCAGATGTAATGGACTGAACAAGATAGGGAACTAACCAGTGTGTTTGTAACTTACCCAGAATCTTGATAAACTTACTGTCATATAACAACACCAAATCTCTTGTCGCAAACTATTTATGCTTAATATGGCAATCATGACATGCCTTCTATCAATCCTTCGCAACCTATTGGTGGAAGCCTGCAATAAAATGATCTTATTCAAGCTGAATCAACTGCGTAACATGTTCTTCTAATTCCACTACATCATCCATACCCATCGCTGCAGCAATGCGCAAGCTGGGAACAATATACTCCATAGGCATGACTACCTCTTGCCCATAAACCAACTTAAATGGTGTCTGAACTATTAGCCATTTGCAAGTAGTGCGATAGGCCCAGAGAACTGCAGGAATTTTTAAATCCCAATCATTGTGGTTAACGTAACATACCTTGGTCAGTGCTGTCTCCAAAATTTTGTTGAAGGCCTCAACGATACCATTTGCCTACGGGTGGTAGGGTGTACTCTTCTTATGCTGTATTTGGAGCTCTTCAGTTAGCGCTGTTACCATTTGGTTGACAAAGTGACTTCCTTGGTCACTCATCAGGATTCTACGACACCCAAATCACATCACAATGTTCTGAAAAATAAACCGGGCTGCCATCGCAGCAGTACAATCAATGAGTGGTGTAGCCTCCGCCCACTGAGTGAGGTAGTTAGTTGCAGTAATAGTATAGCAAGCGCTAGTGCGCTTACCTGGCAGATTGATAGGACCCACAAATTCGATAGCCCATTTATCAAATGGTTGCAGAGTCACCTATGGCACCAATGACATCTCATCCCTTCGCGATGGTTTTCCAACCCATTGGAATACATCACAACTCCTCACATAGTCTACAACATGGGCCACCATAGCCCAGCATGCAATAGTTTTCATGCAGTAGCACGACCTCCATAGTGACTTCCCGCGATTCTAGCATATGCTTCCTCTAGAATGGGACCCTGCTCATGCAGTAAGATGCATCATCGCAATATTTCATCCAGTCCAAGTTTATATAGCTGCCCAACAATTAGTTGAAAATCAAAGGCTTTGACGACCAACTGCTTCTTTTGGCTAATCGACATGTCTGTTGGGGTGATACCAGTAGACAAAAATGGAACAAGTGGTGCACAGTGATCATCTGCGATTTCAACTTGGAACAATTGCGCATCTGGAAAACCATCATCAATATTGGTTGGTTCTTGACCATTCTCAACGTGTGATAGATGATTTGGGCCAGCATTCAACCGGCCTGGATTTACCACTATTTCAAAATCAAACTCTTGGAACAAGAGCAACCACCTGTAGATTCTCCCCCCCAACACAGGCTTATTGACTAGGTATTGTAGAGTAGAATGATTAGTGAACATCTTGAAGTGTCCACCCAACAAATAGTGCTTAAACTTTTGCAGAGCATAAACCATCACCAAGCCTTCCCTTTCAGTTGTGGTATAATTTCGAGGGGCAAATGATTGTTGGAAAAATGTAATTACTCACAGATATGTACTTGATTTCGAGCCGACTTTGTCAAAGTCTGTACAAGTCAAGATCTTGTCTATCAGTTTGACAAGAGGGAAGAGTCCACGAGTAGGCAATGTAAACCAGTTGAATTTATTTCTGAAGCTAAGTTTTTAGGTAGATAGTTATTACAGTCTTTAATGGTGAGTCAGTCGGCCCATGTAGAAGCAATCTTCAGGTTGCCTATAAATAGAAGAAGCAAATTGTAAATCAGTTTATAGAGACAGACACAAGAGATACAATATAGAGATAGAGGAACTCCGGGTGAGAAAAAAGAAGTCGAAGCCCAAGCTTTTGTGTATGTGATTTAGTCGAAGAGCCGAAGCTCTGTAGACCGACAAGTCTGGACTGACCAGTTTGTAATCGACAAGTTTGTAATACTTTCTTATTTCCACATAGTTAAATATATGAAATAGTTTATGGTTGAATGCATGATTATTTGGCCGCACATATTTCTAGATTTACTTTTGTAAATGTCTTTTACAATTACTGATAAGTGAAAGATCAAAGAACCCATAAAAAATCTCACCGTGTGAAAGTTTCAGGTTTTACGACACATTGGTCGACTCAAGTCTTCCTAAATATTTGGGCATATGTTTTTTATAAGTTATTTGGATTTGTAAATGTGTCTATTTTACTTCATCTTACTCACAGGTGAAAAGCATTTGTAATTTCTTAAGTCTTTAGACTAAGAAACATACTCTGTAGATTTCGACCAAAGTGAGCCGACTAGAGTGGTTGGTTGTGTGAGCCAACTAGAGTGGTCGGTTGTGTGAGCCGAATTGAGTGGTCGATTGAGTTAGCCGACTGAAGTGAGCCAACTTGGTCGAACTATCCGACTTGGTCGAAGAGAAGAAGTCAGTCGACTTGGTCGAAGAGAAGAAGTCCGCCAACTTGGTCGAAGTGACAAGTGGTCGAGTTAAAAACCGGTTGGTAGAACCGACAAGTTAGTCGAAGTAAATTTAGTCGATATGAATACCAACTACAATTTATAAACTTGTGTAGTCAGGAGATAGACAAGTTTCACCCAACAAGAAAAAGAAAAAGTGGTCGGCGTGAAAAGTGAAAATTAAATTTGAATATCGACTGAGCCCTAAACTCAAGTTTAGTCAACTTGGTTTTGGATAACAATGATAACTTTCTACTAGCATATGATATTGGATGGTCCAAGTCACCTTCACCTGGTTGCGCAAGAACAACCCCTAACACAGTAGACGAAGCATCAACATGCACATGGAATTCTATTTTCCAATAAGGGAAAACTAGTATTGATGCAGAGGCCATCTTGGCCTTTAGGGTGTCGAAGCTTCCTTGAAATTCTGGAGTCCATTCAAATGCAACATATTTCTTTAGCAACTTTTCCATGGGCATAGTAATTGCAATGTATCATCTAATAAACTTGCGATAGTAGCCCGTATGTCCCAGTGTTGCACAGAGCATCTTTACATTAGTTGGCGGTGGTAAACTGAAGATCAACGCAATCTTTGCCGGATCAACCAACAGACCTTCTTTGCATATGATGTGCCCAAGTAGTATGCCAAAGGGTGCACAAAAAATACATTTTTTGGAATTCAATGCAATTTGATGCTGCCTACACCGTTCTAGAATCAATCGCAGATTGTCCAGATGGTCTTTAACTAGGCCATAGATGGTGCAGTCATCCATATATACCTACAGGAATTTCTGAATAAAATATTTAAATACAACAACAATTATGTGAGAGAATATAGCAGGTGCATTCTTCATCCCAAATGGCATGACGATATATTGGAAATAGCCCCACTTGGTGAAAAATGTGGTCTTATGGCCATCCTCCTTAGCAATCTGGATCTGGTAGTATCCCAAAAAGCCATCTATGAATGAATATACCTCCTAGCCTCCTACGCCTTCTAGGACTTCATCTGTTAAAGGGGTTGGGAACGGATCATGTACACATGCATCATTCACTTTCTCAGATCGACACAAATGTGAATTTTTCCAGTCTTCTTATCTTGGACCACCATCGGGCTTATCCACTCTGATTCTTCTATAGGTTCAATGATACCAGCATTGAGCATCCTCTCGATCTTAGCTTTCATGTGATATTTATATCGCGGGTTCAATCTATACGGCCTCTGGTGTACTGGTTTTGCATCTGGCTTAAGTGGAATCTTCATTTCCCCTAAATCGTCGAGTATCCCCTTCATTTCTGAGAATCCCATTGGAAAAGGTCTTGGATTTCATGCAGTAGATCTGTGACTTTGGCCATCGTCTCTTCGCCCCAATAGTCTCCGACATTAGCAAATTTCAGATTTTCTGCTGACCCAATGTTAACTTTTCAGATCCTTAGCGGCTGGTTCATCGAGTTTGTCAGTATCTCGAGAGCTGTGACACTACGGCTTCCTTTGAACTCTAGAATATTAACATTCAGTAGCTCGTCATCATCTTCAGGTTCCCCAGACAAGTTGTAGCACATCATTATGGATTGGATAGAGTAATGTACATGAGGATCAACAGGGTATGCAATAGGGATGACTTTCAGTACTATGTCATGGATAATGTGTAAAGAGTTGCATACCTTGGGGTTGGCATCCTGGAAGCTAAACGTTTGTACAAAGCGAATTGAAAACTCCTACCAAGTGGTAATGGTTCTACGCAATTCTGCTACCACATACTAGGACCTTGGCATTTCTTCTAGAGTATGAACAAAAGCATGAACCCACTCATCCCTGGGTTGCAATGTCCATAAAATTTGGCATTCAATTGAATGATGGGCAGGGTCATTTAGTCCATCATATATCCAAGCATGATGAACCTCTATATCGCCAAAGTGGACCATCATCAGCCTGTGCCACTGCTCCCAGCCATGGATCATCTACTTGTGTGTCTCCCACCATCAAGCCAGAGTAACCTTCAGTGCTACATCAAGAGCCAGTATCCTTTGCGGTTTAAACACCTTTTCTTCAAATTCTTGGAAGAACTCAGATAGTCCTGATAGTCCTTCGTAAATGGGTAACTTGACAGTCTCAGTCGCAACATGTCGGAGAGACTGTGTAATCAACCCGCATTTTCTGAATGATACCTCATGCAACTGATTCTGCCAATTTTCTAGAGCATCATTAGAGTCGGAGGACACGAAACTTGCATTGCGCCATCCAAGTTTGCCATTGACAATAGGGTGGATATAGTCCTCAAAGATGTTATAAGCATGATCCCAACTTCTCCCGAATTCCTCCTTTACGGGTTCGATATATCACCGTCCTTCCTGAGGGTCCATAGGAGCAATGAACCTAACATCCTAGTTATGAAATGTCATAACATGTTTTTTGAAGTTGATAACCACCATGGTATCATTAGACAATCCAATTCCTACAAATTCTATTACGTCAAAGTCAACATGTGTTTTCATACCTTCAATGTCGACAACCAAGTTTGAAACACGACCAATGGGATGAACCTTCACCTGGTTTGCTAAATGCAGCTATACCGACGACCATCCCAATGTTGGATTCCCCATCAATTGCAAGGTTTCTTTGTCAGGATTTTTACATCTGGTCCAAGGTCCAAAATGATCGATTCAAACTCATAATTTTTAATCTGGACATTCATCCTCATCTCCTTTCTAGTATTCCTTTTTTGCAAGGAATTCACTGCGGAATCCTTCACTGTCTTGTCTGGGAGGTGTAATAATTCCTCGAGGTCGACAAGGGCATCTGAGTCCCTTGCCAGTGATAGACAAATCTCAAAGAACTTGCACAGGGTACCATACTATCGTGATGGTCCTGCCTCTACAGATGGATCGAAAGAAAATGGCATATCAACAATTGGTAACTTACCCAGATTTCTTTCGATTTCGTTCTTTGCATCAAAGAAGGTATATTTCTCTATTGCAATATCAAATGAGACCTTCTTCTTACCAGCGAGCTAGACTTGTAGCCATGGTCCATCATCTCTAGTTGTCGCACTAGCACGAGTGACAATCCCAATGTCGACATCCTTTATCTGTGATTCGACCTGAATAATGGAAACTGTTGATCCTTGGTTCAAAGGCGGGTTTTGATTCAATGGTTGATTCATCATTTGGTTCTACACCTGAGGTAGGTTCTGAGTCTTAGTCTGTAGTGGGACCTGGTTCTGCATTATCAATTGGTTCTCTACTTGGAATGCAGGCTAATTCTGATTCTGTGCATTCTGTAACTGGGGAATTTGTCCTTCCTGCCATTTTTCAATCAACTGAGGGAAACTTTCAACATTATGATCACTGACTGCATAGTATGTGCACTGCGCATGAGGACACTCTCTTTGGTAATGCTCAAATACCCCACATGTATAGCAATAGACTGATTCACGAACTCATCCTCCCTCCGGTCGAATCCTCCTCCTCGACCTCTGAACCCTCCGCGAAATCCTCCTCGGACTCCTCCTCAGACTCCTCCTTGCTGAAAATGTGGTTGGGCCATTTGTTGCTACGGTGGGTTAGGCTGTTGCTGAACATATCACACAGCTTGAACATATTGCGATTGATTATACTGGAGTCGCAGTGCTTGGCTATACTGTGGTTGTACTACCATCCGTGGTTGTGGTGTGAACTGTGGCTGCACCATAAACTGTTGCTGTGGTTGTGCTAGGGAAAACTGCAATGGAGGTGGTGGCATATGCGGTACCTATGCTGCTGGTTGTACTACTTGCAGCTGTGCTTGCGCTATCTAGGGGTCCTCTCCTTTTACAAAGTATGAATCATACATTCTTTCCGGGAGAAAATCATAAGCGTGGAAGTTTTTGTCATCATGTCCAATTGACCGATAAAATGTACAGTACAAAATTTCTGCCTTGGTAACCATCTTCTGCATATAATCACAGTTCTCATGTCGATTCCCATATACCTGGCAGATGCGACACCATGGTGCGCCAACACCACTCAATCAGCTCGGGGCTCCTAACAACAGATAGTTCCGAAATGTCGGACAAGTATCTTTGGTATGTTTGCTTGCATGGAAATGAGTGCACCAAAGATCATCATGATCTTCCTTATCCTTTTTTATGTCTTGCAATTGTAGCGTTAAATTGGCCAACTATTCCTGAATTTGATTCATTCCAACAATGGTTTCCCCTACCAGCGATGCCTCTAATTTCATCATGGTCTCCAGAGCCTCGCTCTATGTCGCAATCTTTTGTTTCATTAATGGTTGTTGAATATGTGAGACAAGTACTGTGATAAACCATTCTTTATGCTGAACATCGCTCTTATGAAAACTAACCTGAGCCATCAATGTCTTAAATCGCTGATCAAAATCCCAAATTGTTTCATTGGGGAATTGTTTGATCTCTTTCAGTTCAATAATGTACTAAGCTTCAGATTTTGGCTTCTTAAATTTGTCAAACAATCCTGTTATGATCTCATCCATTGTTTTTGCAGTACCTTCCTAAGGCACCCGTGTGAATCTCATAAACCATTCTAGTGCGTGGCCCCTCAGAGTAGTGGCTAGCTGACTTTTCTTGACATCATCATCAATAGTTTTTTGAGCAGTCCAAATCACTTCACAAAAGAACTATTACTGCTCCAAATTGTCAGTGCCATTTCCATTAAATATTGGCAACTTCATTTCGTCTATCGCCATTCTATACTTTCTTCCTCCCGCTAGTGCTCTATTACTAGACTATTGCTGACACATCGAGCAAGTCGACGCAGAATGCGTGTTCCTTCCTTGTGGTGGAGTAGTGCGTGGAGAAGTAGACACGTTACTACTGGGGTTCGATCCTATTGTTATTTCGAGTGTAACCTGGGCCTGTATGTCCTTGTCGTCACAAAAAGGTCACTTCATCCCGTGTGGTTATTCTTCATGGTATCACACTTCAACTTCAGTAGGACCTTCTCCCGTCCTCTGCCTCTTTTCTCGAAACCTTGCTCCTCCCTTCGTACAACCACTTGTTTCTTCGAAAACCTTTACATTCTCACTATAACTCATGCCCATCTACCCCTTATTCTCTTATGCATTCCCCCCCTTTCTGTCTTGGTGCCTACATCCCCTGCACACCAGAGTTACACCACTTGATCCATTTTTAGGATACCCTTTTCACATACTAGTTGCTTAATCGACAGTTGTAGCGACAATAGGAACCTTCCATGAGGTCCACTGAAAAAACCCCTTTCCACTTCGCTGAAATATTTATTAGTACCAACATCAAACTCAGTGATGTATCCTTCCAAGAGACTATCCAACCATCCTCGACTGCCCGCGATGCCTTATTGTCGGTTTCTTGCAGCACCTGGATTAATTCTGGGGTCTAGGATGTCGGATCTCCTCCTTGAAAGTTTGTTTTCTTCTTAGCAAACTTTTCCAACCATTTATGAAAGAGCACAGGGAATTCACAAAAGAACCATTCATGAGGACCGTTTTGGATATATCTATCCAACCAGTGGCCCATCAATAGCTTAGGATTCCAGTTTTCGGCTTCAGCAAACTCTCGCAACTTCAGATCAAACCATCCCTCGATCTCTGATCGATTCGGATGCTAGAACATATCACCCTTCTATTTGCGACTCGGTCCCAACAACATAAACATTTGTTGGAGAATCCCACCAACAAAGCTTCATTGACAGGGGTTTCCACTTTGTTGACGCCCTGCAGTGCAATCTCCTTGAGCACTGGCCCAGACAGGTTTTGTAATATCCCAAAATTTTGTAAAAATTTAAAATTTTTCAAGTGACATAAAATGTCTAAAGTCGCAGCTAAGTACCTGCTAATGGTTAGCAGAAAATGAAACAGTTTATAAAAGAACATGAGATAGCTTCTTTATAAGAACCTGTAAACTAAAAGGTGTAATCTTAAAAACTTGTGTTAGTGCCATTAATGACTTAGCTGCTGTAATTCTATCAGAGTTAGAAAAGGACTTGCATTTTGTTGTTGCTAGATATACCGATGTTTATCTTTTGTCAAGTAGGTAAGAATTCTTGTGTGTGATCGGGGCTTACTTAGCGCTCAGCTAACTCAAATGGACTGCTGGTTCCTTACAAGTTTAGCAGGTAAGTGTATGATCCAGTAGGGTGTTATTTAAATTCAAGTCGAGAAGCTACTTCCCTAGCATGATTAAGATGCTAGTCTTAGAAAATGTTTTAATATGTTGCTTGTATTCAAGGAGGTAATGTTAATATTTTTCTCTCATTACAACTCCATATTTTGTATTTATAACTAAATCCATAATGAAGTTTTATCAATCACATAAACATGGGCTAAAAATTTGCAAGAACAAGTACTATCCAAAGTTCCTCCAATCGACTGAATATTATACTTTAAAAATCTAAAGAACACTGTTATTTTTGTTTACCGTAATGGTTATTTATAATTTCCATAGAGAGAATATAGCTCAAAGTTTGGGCTTAAGTTCACTCCATACTGTTTGGTGTTTCTCGTAGCTACCTTCACTTCATGACTCTATAAACGTCCTTCTCTCAAAGAATGATCAAGTTACTTATGCTTTTAATTATAATTTTGTCATTAAGTTGTTAGAATTTTATTGTAACATTTTTGGTCTTCAGTTCACCGAACACTCCTCCAAATATATCACAAAGGCTAAGTTCCAAGAGTCCCTGGCTCTTCTTCTTACTATGGTTATAATTTACGCATGGTATTTTCACTTTTTTCATTAAACCTAGCTAAGAAACATAACTATCCAACTTGATTTATTATCAAAGAAAAACTCTAGAATAAACATAAATATTCATGTTATATCCTATAGTCGATTCCATAAGAAACAATACACCATGGTAAATATCAAATTACGGGAAATCATATAATGTATAGTTTGTAATGATCGTTGGTTGATTGCAAATCATTTTGCTGCAGCACTGACTATGGAACTCTACCCACGCTGGAGAGAAATATTTAGAAGGACATGTGGGATGGTTTTATCCACACAAGGGTTGACTTATAACTCCAAAATCCTACTCATTTGTTTAGCAGAGCGAGGGTTCCTCCGTCTTGTTGGCCGAGCTGAGATCCTGCGGCCATTGGAGACCTATAACCACCTTCAATTTTTGACAGCTTTCTTCCATATTCAAATGCTGTGACTGTCTTGAGAGAGGTCGTGAGTGGTATTTGGTATTTAAAGGTTGATGAGGTTTACAACGAATGTAGATACTATTTTTTCTTTAGGACTCGAGGACTGTGTTTATCTTGAGCTTGAAAACTAACTGTCAGAGATCAAGCAGGAGTATTTTTCATCCAGTTGAGTTGATTTTCTCGTTTTCCTTTACAGTGTTGAATCAGTGTCTTCTTGTCTTCTGGCATGGTGCCAACATGATCTAAGGTGGTCGTTTTACCTCAACTTCATCCCAAAACTTTAACAGGTAAAGACTTACACTCGTTTCATTTTTAAGTTAATTTTAATAAAAGGGTTTTAAAATTTTTTACAAGGATTTGTGATGATAAGGTTTGTAAACTTGCAGGTCCTTCTCCCAGCTCTATAGGTGGAAACAAGCTTCTCCTTCAACGTTCCACTTGATAATTCATCTGGTAAGCCCCGATTGCAAATGAGGGTTTCTTCCTACAATTTGTTGTGGTGGTTGGAAGTTAGGTTCTTTGCGGTTGAAAAAGGCACAGCCTCGGTTTACCTGCGAGCTTGTTGTTTCTTGCTTGCTTGATTCTGTTTCTTGCTTGCTTAATTTGTCTAGAGAGGATGAAGGATTATATTAACCGTGATAAATAGTTTTGAATTCTAAGCCTTTACGACCTGAACAATGTACACTTATTTTACTTATTTTGATAGAGCTCAGCTCTATGCCCTACGAGGCTGTCGACCTCTGTCTAGTTAATTTTTAGTTTTTTAAAAATATATTTTAAGGGAAGAGGAGGACTGTTCACTAGTCAAAACATGTAAATGGATTAAGGGTTCTTACTTGTCAGTAATCTATAGTTACTGTTTGATATATACTATTTTGTTTTAGCTAAGATTTGGACAGGCCTGAGTCTTAACCTGTAATTCTAAAGGCAATAAGCCATTTCTTCCTATTTGATTTTGTTTTTAATAAATGGTTTAGTATTATTTTAATTATTATCACGTGTTTAGAAGGATTTATGGTGCAATGTATTTATGGAAATTTTAAGAGTACTATTATTACTCTGTTGACTCATAAGGGTTGATATTTAAATATACCCTACAGTTTGATAATAGAATAAATTCTACATGATAATTTCTTAGCTCTGTTTTATTAATTTTCCTTCAATGATTTTTGCAGATGTTACTATTTTTAAAAAATAAAGGTTTAGGGTAAATACTAGGATTAAGTTTATATTTCATGAAGTTAGATAGTTGTCTTGAGGTTACAGTAGAAACTTCTGTTTTAATACAGAGACACATATTATCTAGAAATAAATTATTATAATATTTTATTGAAATCTATCTAAATCTAAACCCTAAGTGGCAGTCTGTTTATTATTCCTATGTTTATTTGTTAAACTGTATCTATTGTATTTATAAAGAATAATAGTATTAAAATAGTTCTATATGTAGTATGATTACTAAATATCTTTAAATACCTATGTTCAGTTCTTGTCTGAAGTAAATACATTAAATAGATAAAGTGCTTATTGTTTCTTACAGAATAAAATCGTAAGCAAACTATAGCATAATTTAGTTACATTTTTCATTCAGGGTTAAATAAGAATCATCATATCTACCTAAACACCCAGCTGTACTAGAGTGCTACCTAAGCAAGGCGTGGAAAAACATAGTATGGAAATCTATTTCTATTTATTTCTGATTTAGCATATTTACTACTATTTCTAACATAATCTGTCAATTACTAACTCCATCAATACACAGTTACTCTTTTCTTCATAAACCCTAATAAGATGTTAACAAGCATGTTTTTGAAAACTAGTAAACATTTTACTGAAGACAGTAAATAAATATAATAAGATGAAACAAATAGAACTTGTCAATGATGAGATGACAATAGCTTAAGGAGGTTGTTCCTCCCAACCAACTCCTGGTGAAAGCTTAGACTGTACTTCCTCAGGACCCCCGAGCCTGTTTCCTGGTCCTCCTGGTAGAGTACTAGGTGAAGGATATGTCCTTAAGACCTTCTGTCACCTGATGGGTACAATTACCTCAGTAATCCAAATCTGCTCACAGTAGTAAGAACTTCAGCCTAATAGCTGCAATAAGTTCAGTCTCAGCATTTAACCCCTCAAACTCACTTAAGTAATCCCCTCCATCGAATTTCTCATAAGCAAATTCATTCACTTTGAATGATCACTTCTCAGAATGAGTAGCCTCAACTGTCTTCAATGGGAAATTTTATAGAAATGTCCAGGTCTTCTAGGTCATTTTTCACTTAATGAGCCACCTGCTCCAATTATAGTTTCTTGGTGAATCATGACCACAAATATAGGGAAGTTTCCAATTGCAACAGTTGGAAGTAGTTTGAGGATGCTGACACTTGTTAGTGTACTCTCCACGTAGTCTCCTTAATACAAAAATGTGAAAAACATTTTGAACTCTTAGATTTGGTGGTAGAGTTAACTGATATGGTACATGTCCCATCCTGGATAGTATTTCAAAAGGACCACAATATCGAGGTGTTAGCTTGGCACAGCTACTCAGCCTCATAGAACTCATTTTGGGTCTCACCTTAATAAAAACATGTTCACCTACCTGGAACTCCTTTAGAGTTTGTTTAAGGTCTGCTTGACTTTTCTGTCGATCTTGCGCAAATTTCAAATTACCTTGTCCCTATTTTACAATTAACTCCATTTCTTTCAATAATTCAGGTCCTAATACTAACCTGTCATTTAGATTACTCCAAGAGATGGGAGTATTGCATTTCCTTCCATACAAAATCTCAAAAGGACTATACCTAGTTGAAGCTTGATAACGATTATTGTAAGCAAATTCTATCAGGTGTAAATAATATTCCCATTTACCTGGCTGCTCCTTTACATACATTCTGAGTAGATCCTCCAATACCTGATTTACTCTTTTAGTCTGTCCATCAGTTTGAGTATGGAAAGAGGTACTAAATTTTAACGTAGTATTTAATCCTTTAAACAAATATTTCCAAAAATTACCTGTAAACTTAGGGTCTCGGTCTGAAATTACCACCTTCGGTATTCCATGCAACCGAAAAATTTGATTTAAGAAAATATCAGTAATATTTGCAGCTTTAAAAGTAGTTTTTATAGGTATAAAATGGGTTTCTTTACTCAATTTGTCAACCACTACCATTATTGAGTCATTTAAGTTCTGATTTCTAGGTAATCTTGTAACAAAATCAAGGCTAATTATCTCTCATTTCCAGCCAGGAATAGGCAATGGCTGAAGTAGCCCACCTGGATGCTGATGTTCAGTTTTTACTTGCTGACATTCGAAGCATCTAGCAATATATTCTGCCAGTTCATTTTTCATGTTTGGCCAGAAATAATCCTTTCTCAACATGGTTATAGTTTTCTGATAACCTGGATTCCTTGAATAAGGAGTTTTATGAATTTTGTTTAAAATTAACAGGTTAATCTTAGGTACATTAGGTACGTATAATCTGTCTTTATACAATAATAATCCCTTTTCATTCAAGTTGTACCCTGTCTTAGACTTTCTATTAAATTCTCTTTTACTTTTGCTTGTAATTTTCTGTAATTTTCATCTTGTTCTAGTCCAGCTTCAAGTTGTTCTTCCAAGTCTGTTGTATAAGTGCTAATGGCTGCTGTAAAATTCAGCTTTGCATTTCTACTTAATACATCAACAATCTTATTCTCCTTTCCTTTAATGTGTCGAATTTAAAAATCGTATTCACTTAGAAAAGCTAGCCACCTAGCTTTCCTAGCATTCAAGTTAGGTTGATATAACAAGTATTTCAATCCTTTATTATCAGTCATTAATATAAACTTCCTCCAATTAAATGATGACGCCATATCTTTAAGGCATGTATGACAACACCTAATTCTAAGTCATAGGTCGCATAATTTTTCTCATGAATATTTAGCTTCCTAGACTCACAGGAAATGATGTGTCCTTCCTGAGTTAATACTCCACCTAAACCGTCATTGCATGCATCAGTACATACTATAAAATATTTATTAGCCTCAACAATTCTTAGAATTGGTGCAGTGGTTAATAATGTTTTTAACTTTTTAAAAAGGTCTTCACACTTCTGATTCCAATTTAATTTCTTCCCCTTTTTCTACAAAGAGGTTATAGGATTTGCAATTCTTGAAAACCCTTCAATGAACCTCTGGTAATAATCGGTAATCCCATGAATGATCGGACATCAGTTACGTCTTTTGGGACCGGCCAATCTTCGATTTCCTTTATCATTTCGAGGTCAACATAAATTCCTTCTTTAGTCACCACATGACTGAAATACTGGATTTTATCTTTAAAGAAGTCACATTTACTAAATTTTGCAAAAAGTTGATGCTCTCGTAACTCTTGCAAGACAGTTTTTAAGTGTTCTTTATGTTCCTCTTCAGATTTTGAGTAAATTAAGATGCCATCAATAAATACGACCACAAATTTATCCAGATATTTGTGCATTACATTATTCATCAGACACATAAAAACAACTGGAGAATTAGTAAGCCTGAAGGGCATAACTACAAACTCGTAATATCCATATTGAGTCCTAAAGGCTGTTTTAAAGATGTCTTCATCTTTGATTCGGACCTGGTGGTATCCAGACCGTAAATAAATCTTTGAAAACACCGTGGCTCCACGTAGCTGATCAAACAGATCATCTATGCGATGTAACAAGTATCTGTTCTTGATAGTCATTTTATTTAATTGACGATAATCTATACATAGTTGTAGAGTTCCATTGTTCTTCTTAACAAAGATGACAGGTGCCCCCAAGGGAGACACACTGGGTCTAATGTAATTCTTATCAATAAGTTCTTTTAACTATGACTTAATTTCATTTAATTCTAGTATATTCATCTGATAAGGGGCTTTTGAGCTGGGCACTACACCAGGTACCAGCTCAATAATAAAATCTAATTCTCGTTTCGGAGGCACTCCCAGAATTTCTTCCAGAAATACATCTGAATATTCCCTTAGAATCAGAATATCTTCCAATTTTAATTTATCTATGTTGTTAATGTTTTCTTCTTCGATTACTATTACTGCATAAGCCTTACAGCCTTTCCTAAAAGCTCTCTTAAGCTGCAGAGCAAAGATCTTCCTTACGGCTGTTTTCCTATGGAGTCCCCTTACATTTATTAACTTTCCATCGTTAGTTATGCAAGTAAAGGTTTTATCAAAGCAATTCAAGACCACCCTATGCTGCTCTAACCAATCCATACCAATTAATATATCATATGAACCTAAAGGTAGCACATTGAGCTTAACAAAAGTTTCAAACTGATCCATAGTTACTACACAATTCTTAACAAAGCTAATTACCTTTCTCTTTGCACTAGTAGCTAGCTGAACTAACCAAGAACTTGCAAACTTTTCAACTGGAAGCTTACAGTTTTCTACTAAATTAGGAGAAATATAGCTTAAATTAGCTCCTGGATCAATTAAAATAGATATAGGTATTTTATTTATCTTACCATCCACTTCCACCATGGAAGTTTGATAATCTGCTTGCCGGTTCTCTAATGTTGCATTGATCCTGGGCATTGTCCTCGC
The DNA here is from genome assembly GCA_001517045.1 of Pseudotsuga menziesii. Taxonomy (NCBI): domain Eukaryota; kingdom Viridiplantae; phylum Streptophyta; class Pinopsida; order Pinales; family Pinaceae; genus Pseudotsuga; species Pseudotsuga menziesii. The sequence continues at coordinate 623,169 of LPNX010244650.1, forward strand.
TAGATCACCAACAATCATCTCCTTTTGTATTGTGTGTATGTTGCTAACAGTCTACTTCCGATTTGGGCAGACTGATGCATAATGCGGACCATTACATTCCCAACACTTTATAGGTTCCTTTCGTTCAAATTTCTTTGTATAGTTAATGTGGTTGTTAGCAGATTCTTTATTCCTTTGATTATTCGGATTGGTCTATGAATTACTTTTGTTTCCTTGAAAATTCTTACTAGGAAAATTTCTGGTGTTATTATTCCTAGAATTTTGATTAGGCGCAAACTCTTTCTTTTTATGTTCAAAGTTATTATTCCTTTTGGCCTTCCAGTTGGCCATGCTCTCCTTTTTACGATTCTGTTCATAACCAAAATTCACTTTTCTCATTGCTTCTTCTAATGTTTTTGGATTGTCATACTCAATTCTGTCCTTTATATGATAAGATAAACAACTAAGAAACCGTTGTACCTTAGGTTTCTCGTCCACAATAAATGGAACATACCTGACCAGACTTAGAAATTTACTATTCAGTTCTTTCATATTCATTGTACCCAGTTTTAGCTCGTAGAATTCCTTAGCCCTTTCTTCATAGTACTGTTCAGATTAAAATTTCTTTTTGAAATATTTCTTAAATGTACTCCAATTTATGTTTTTCTCCCTTATACCTTTTACTCTTTTTAAATCCTGCCACCATATATCATATTTTCTCGTAAGATTATAAATAGTCATCCTGGCCTTCAATTGATTAGAGGAGTTATAAATTTGGAGGTATTTCTTCATCCTGGACAACTAGGACTCTGCTTCTCCCCCCTTGTCATATTCTCCATTAAAGGTTGGTTGCTTGATCTTCTTGAACTCCCAAATATTTCTTCATAAGGTTTAAATTTTATCTTCCTAGTATGGTGGTTATCTTCACTATTGTCACTAGTATAATGAAAGTTTTGTTTATGTAAATCACCATATACTTTAGAAGATGAGCTACTTTGATTTTTAACTGGTTTAGTCTTTTTATCTTTATGTTGATAACCTATATCTTCTTTCTGAATTCTTTTACCTTTTCCCTCGGTATGAAATCTTTCCATTAAGATCTGATTTAGTTCCTACTGAGCTCTCAGAATCCTCTCATTTTCTTTCTTAACTGATTCCATATCTATTTTTAATTCTTTAACTATTTGTAATAGTTCGAAAGAATTATTAGTTATATATTCTTGTATAGATTCTTTTTGAAGATGGTTTCAATCAGTGTAAGGAGATTCCTCATCCGCATATTCTTCCAATCTATCCATACCTGTCATTAACGCAGAAACAAAATTCTATGTGTGTATCATTCAAATAAAACAACATCAGCATATTTATTTAAATTTACTGTTCCACATAAGCAAGTTGAGATACATTCCGACCTAGTGTTTGAACCTTGTGCTATGATACCACATGTAATATCCCAAAAATTCGTAAAAATTTAAAATTTTTCAAGTGACATAAAATGTCTAAAGTCGCAGCTAAGTACCTGCTAATGATTAGTAGAAAATGAAACAGTTTATAAAAGAACATGAGATTGCTTCTTTATAAGAACCTATAAACTAAAAGGTGTAATCTTAAAAGCTTATGTTAGTGCCATTAATGACTTAGTAGCTGTAATTATATCAGAGTTAGAAAAGGACTTGCATTTTACTGCTGCTAGATATACTGATGTTTATCTTTTTTCAAGTAGGTAAGAATTCTTGTGTGTGATCGGGGCTTACTTAGCATTCAGGTATCTCAAACAGACTGCTGGATCCTTATAGTTTTAGCAAGTAAGCGTATGATCTAGTAGGGTGTTAATTAAATTCAAGTCGAGAAGCTACTTCCCTAGCATGATTAAGATGCTAGTCTTAGAAAATGTTTTAATATGCTGCTTGTCTTCAAGGAGGTAATGTTAATATTTTTCTGTCATTACAACTTCATAGTTTGTATTTATAACTAAATCCATAATGACGTTTTATCAATTACATAAATATGGGTTAAAAAATTTCAAGAACAAGTACTATCCAAAGTTCCTCCAATCGAATGAATATTATACTTTAAAAATCTAAAGAACACTGTTATTTTTGTTTACCGTAATGGTTATTTATAATTTCCGTAGAGAGCATATAGCTCACAGTTTGGGCTTAAGTTCACTCCATACTGTTTGGTGTTTATCACAGCTACCTTCACTTTAGGACTCTATAAACGTCCTTCTCTCAAAGAATGATCAAGTTACTTATGCTTTAATTATAATTTCATCATTAAGTTGTTAGAATTTTATTGGGATTTCTTTAACATTTTTGGTCTTCATCTCACCGAACACTCCTTCCATTAAACCTAGCTAAGAAACATAACTATCCAACATGATTTATTATCAAAGGAAAAATCTAGAATAAACATAAATATTCATGTTATATCCTATCTAGTTGATTCCCTAAGTAACAATACACCATGGTAAATATCAAATTATTGGTAATCATATAATGTATAGTTTGTAATGATCGTTGGTTGATTGTAAATCATTTTGCTGCAGCGCTGACTATGGAACTCTACCCACGCTGGAGAGAAATATTTAGAAGGACACATGGGATGGTTTTATCCACACAAGGGTTGAATTATAACTCCAAAACCCTACTCATTTGTTTAGCAGAGTGAGGGTTCCAACTTCTTGTTGGCTGAGATGAGAGCTCGCAGCCATTGGAGGCCTCTAACCACCTTCAAGTTTTGATAGCTTGCTTCCATATTCAAATGTTGTGACTGTTTTGAGAGAGGTCGTGAGTGGTTTTTGGTGTTTAAAGGTTGATGAGGTTTACAACGAGTGTAGATACTGGTTTTCCTTTAGGACTCTAGGACTGTGTTTGTCTTGAGCTTGCAAACTGACTGATAAAGCTCGAGCAGGAGTATTTCTCATCTAGTTGAGTTGATTTTCTCATTTTCCTTTATAGTGGTGTCTCAATGTCTTCTTGTCTTCTGGCATGGTGCCAACATGATCTAAGGTGGCCGTTTTACCTCAGCTTCATCCCAAAACTTTATCAGGTAAATACTTACACTCGTTTCGTTTTTAGGTTAATTTTTTTAGAAGGGTTTTACAAATTTTAAGAAGGATTTGTAATGATAAGGTTTGTAAACTTGCAAGTCCTTCTCCCAGATATGTAAGTGGAAACAAGCTTCTCCTTCAACGTTCCACTTGAGAATTCATTTGGTAAGCCCTCGTTGCAAATGAGGGTTTCTTCCTACAATTTTCTGTGGTGGTTGGAAGTTAGGTTCTTAGAGGTTGAAAAAGGCATAGCCTCGGTTTACCTGCTAGCTTGTTGTTCCTTGCTTGCTTGATTCTATATGAGTTTGAAACCCTTAGAGGGTAATTTGTGCAGGGAGGATGAAGGCTCATAGTAGCCGTGATAAATAGTTTTTAAGTCTAAGCCTTTACGGCTTGAATAATGTACACTTATTTTACTTATTTTGACAGAGCTCAGCTCTATGCCCTACGAGGCTGTCGACCTCTGTCTGGTTAATTTTTAGTTTTTTAAAAATAGATTTTAAGGGAAAAGGAGGACTGTTCACCAGTCAAAACATGTAAATGGATTAAGTGTTTTTACTTGTCAGTAATGTATGGTTACTATTTGATATATACTATTTTTTTTAGCTAAGATTTGAACAGGCCTAGGTCTTAACCTATAATTCTAAAGGCAATAAGCCATTTCTTCCTATTTGATTTTGTTTTTAATAAATGGTTATAGTATTATTTTAATTATTATCATGTGATTAAAAGGATTTATAGTGCAATGTATTTATGGAAATTTTTACTGTTTTAAGAGTACTATTATTACTCTGTTGACTGATAAGGGTTGATATTTAAACATACCCTAAAGTTCGTTAATAGAATAAATTCTACAGGATAATTTCTTATCTTTGTTTTATTAATTTTCCTTCAATGATTTTTACAGATGTTACTATTTTTATAAAAGGAATATTTAGGGTAAATACTAGGATTAAGTTTATATTTCATGAACTTAGATAGTTGTCTTGAGGTTACAGTAGAAAATTATGTTTTAATACAAAGACACATATTATCTGGAAATAAATTATTATAAGATTTTATTAAAATCTATCTAAATCTAAACCCTAAGTGATAGCCTGTTTATTATTCATATGTTTATTTGTTAAACTGTATCTATTGTATTTATAAAGAATAATAGTATTAAAATAGTTCTATATGTAGTATGATTACTAAATATCTTTAAATACCTATGTTAAGTTCTTCTCTGAAGTAAATACATTCAATAGATAAATTGTTTACTGTTTCTTATAGAATAAAATCATAAGCAAAGTATAGCAGAATTTAGTTACATTTTTCATTCAGGGTTAAATAAGAATCATCATATCTACCTAAACACCCAGTTGTACTAGAGTATTACCTAAGCCAGGCATGGAAAAATACAATATGGAAATATATTTCTATTTATTTCTCATTTAGCATATTTACTACTATTTCTAACATAATCTATCAATTACTAAATCCATCAATACACAGTTACTCTTTTCTTCATAAAACCTAATAAGATGTTAACATGCTTGTATTTGAAAACTAGTAAACATTTTACTGAAGACAATAAATAAATATAATAACATGAAACAAATAGAACCTGTCAATGATAAGGTGACAACAGCTTAAAGAGTTTGTTCCTCCCAACCAACTCCTGGAGAAAGCTTAGACTGCACTTCCTCAGGACCCCCGAGCCTATTTCCTAGTCCTCCTGGTAGAGTATTGGGTGAAGGATATGTCCTAAAGACCTTCTATCACCTGATGGGTACAATTACGTCAGTAATCCAAATCTTCTCACAGTATTAAAAACTTCAGCCTAATAGCTGCAATAAGTTTAGTCTCAGCAGTTAGCCCCTCAAACTCACTTCAGTAATCCCCTCCATCGAATTTCTCATAAGCAAATTCATTCACTCTGAATGATCACTTCTTAGAATGAGCAGCCTTAGTTGTCTTCAATGGGAAATTTTATAGAAGTGCCTAGGTCTTCTGGGTCAGTTTTCACTTAGTGAGCCACCTGCTCCAATTCAACTTTATTGGGGAATCGTGACCACAAATATAGGGAAGTTGCCACCTGCAACAATTGGAAGTAGTTTGAGGATGCTGCCACTTGTCAATGTACTCTCCACCTAGTATCCTCCACCAAGTGACGAGTTAACACTCTTTTAACAGCTTCCCTAAGATGTTGTCTCATCATTTATTTATTTATAATTAAAATATTTTGAATTACATTAATTATTCTTGACCCCACTTGGTCAACAATTATAAACTTAGCATAAAATATAACACAATGTTCCTCAAATAACATTAATTTTTTTTTGCAAGTTGGGGCATGTGACAGACACACCCCCTTAGTTTATAACATCATCCTTGATGTTATTTATTATTCATCCTCAGAGTTCCCCTAAAATAGAATTTGATATGCATCTCACATATGACTTTCCAATTCCCAGGTGGCTTCTTCTGGACTAAGGTGCTTCCATTGCACCTTCACCTGACCAATGGTGTGATTCTGCAGCAAGATCTCCCTCCATTCAAGGATACAATCCATTTCAACCAGAAAATATCCTTCGGGTTCCACCTGCACATCATTTGAATTAATACCATGAGTAGCATCATGTACATATTTTTTTAATACATAAATGTAAAAAACATTGTGAACTCTTAGATTTGGTGGTAAAGCTAACTGTTATGCTACCTGTCCCATCCTAGATAGTATTTCAAAAGGACCACAATATCGAGGTGCTATCTTGGCACAACTACCGAGCCTCAGAGAACTCTTTTTGTGTATCACCTTAATAAAAGCATGTTCACCTACCTGGAACTCCTTTGGATTTTGTTTAAGTTCTGCTTGACTTTTCTGTCGATCTTACACAATTTTCAAATTACCTTGCACCTGTTTTACAATTAACTCCATTTCTTTCAATAATTCAGGTCCTAACACTAACTTGTCCACTGGACTACTCCAAGAGATGGGAGTATTGCATTTCCTTCCATATAGAATTTCAAAAGGACTATACCTAACTGAAACTTGATATTGATTATTGTAAGCAAATTCTACCAGGTGTAAATAATCTTCCCATTTACCTGGCTGCTCCTTTACATACATTCTAAGTAGATCCTCCAATAATTGATTTACTCTTTCAGTCTGTCCATCAGTTTTAGGATGGAAAGAGGTACTAAAGTTTAACGTAGTATTTAATCCTTTAAACAAAGATTTCCAAAAAATACCTGTAAATTGAGGGTCTCAGTCTAAAATTATCACCTTCGGTATTCTATGCAACCGAAAAAATTGATTTAAGAAAATATTAGCAATATTTGCAGCTTTAAAAGTAGTTTTTACAGGTATAAAATGGGCTGCTTTACTCAATTTGTCAACCACTACCATTATTGAGTCATTTAAGTTTTGATTTATAGGTAATCCCGTAACAAAATCAAGGCTAATTATTTCCCATTTTCATCTAGGAATAGGTAATGCCTGAAGTAGCCTAGCTAGATGCTGATGTTCAGCTTTTACTTACTGACATTCAAAGCATCTAGCAATATATTCTACCAGTTCATTTTTCATGTTTGGCCAGAAATAATCCTTTCTGAGCATGGTTATAGTTTTCTGAACCTGGATGCCCTGAATAAGGAGTTTTATGATTTTTTTTTAAAATTAACAGCTTAATCTTAGGTACATTAGGTACATATAATCTGTCTTTATACAGTACAAATCATTTTTCATTCAAGATGTACCCTGTACTTAGACTTTCTATTAAATTCTCTTTTACTTTTGCTTGTAATTTTCGGTAATTTTCATCTTGTTCTATTCCAGCTTCAAGTTGTTCTTCCAAGTCTGTTGTATAAGTGCTGATGGCTGCTATAAAATTCAACTTTGCATTTCTACTTAATCCATCACCAACCTTATTCTCCTTTCTTTTAATGTGTTTAATTTCAAAATCGTATCCACTTAGAAAAGCTAGCCACATAGGTTGATGTAACAGGTATTTCAACCCTTTATTATCTGTCATTAATATAAACTTCCTTGCAATTAAATGATGACACCACATCTTTATGGCATGTATGACAATAGCTAATTCTAAGTCATAGGTCGCATAATTTTTCTCATGAATCTTTATCTTTCTAGAGTCATAGGAAATGACGTGTCGTTCCTGAGTTAATACTCCACCTAAACCATGATTTCATGTGTCATTATGTCCTATAAAATATTTATTAGGGTCAGCAATTCTTCGAATTGGTGTGGTGTTTAATAATGTTTTAAACTTTTTAAAATTGTCTTCACACTTCTGATTCCAATCGAATTTCTTCCCCTTTTTCTACAAAGAGGTTATAGGATTCACAATTCTTGAAAACCCTTCGATGAACCTCTGGTAATAACTGGTAATCCCCATGTATGATCGGACATCAGTTACATCTTTTGGGACTAGCCAATCTTTGATTTCCTTTATCTTTTCGGGGTCAACATAAATTCCTTCTTTAGTCACCACATTACCTAAATACTGGATTTTATCTTTAAATAAGTCACATTTACTAAATTTTGCAAAACATTAATGCTCTTGTAACTCTTGCAAGACAATTTTTAAGTGTTCTTTATGTTCCTCTTCATATTTTGAATAAATTAAGATGTCGTCAATAAATACGACCACAAATTTATCCAGACATTTGTGCATTACATTATTTATCAGACACATAAAAATAATTGGAGCATTAGTAAGCCCGAAGGGCATAATGACAAACTCGTAATGTCCATATCGAGTCCTAAAGGTTGTTTTAAAGATGTCTTCATCTTTGATTTAGACCTGGTGGTATCCAGACCATAAATCAATCTTTGAAAACACTATGGATCCACGTAGCTGATGAAACATATCATCTATATGAGGTAATGGGTATCTGTTCTTGATAGTCATTTTATTTAATTGATGATAATCTATACATAGTCATAGAGTTCCATCCTTATTCTTAACAAACATGACACGTGCCCCCCAGGGAGACACAATGGGTCTAATGTAATTCTTATCAATAAGGTATTTTAACTGTGACTTAAGTTCATTTAATTATAGTATATTCATCCGATAAGGGGATTTTGAGCTAGGGACTGCACCAGGTACTAGCTCAATAGTAAAATCTAATTCCCATTTCGGAGGTAGTCCCAGAATTTCTTCTGGAAATGCATCTGAATATTCCCTTAGAATTGAAATATCTTCCAATTTTAATTTATCTATGTTGTTAATGTTTTCTTCATTGATTACTATTACTGCATAAGCCTTATATCCTTTCCTAACAACTCTCTTAAGCTGCAGAGCAGAGATCTTCCTTACGGCTGTTTTCCTAGGGATTTCCCTTACATTTATTAACTTTCCACTGTTATTTACGCAAGTAAAGGTTTTATCAAAGAAATTCAAGACCAACCTATGCTGCTCTAACCAATCCATAACAATTAATATATCATATGAACCTAAAGGTAGCACATTGAGCTTAACAAAAGTTTCAAACTGATCCATAGTTACTACACAATTCTTAACAAAGCTAATTACCTTTCTCTTTGCACCAGTAGCTAGCTGAACTAACCAAGAACTTGCAAACTTTTCAACTATAAGCTTACACTTTTCTACTAAATTAGGAGAAATATAGCTTAATCTGGCTCCTAGATTAAATAAAAATAGATATAGGTATTTGATTTATCTTACCTTCCACTTCCACTATGGAAGTTTGATAATCTACTCGCCGGTTCTCTAATGCTGCACTGATCCTGGGAATTGTCCTCACTAGATCACCAATAGTCATCTCCTCCTGTATTGTGTGTATGTTGCTAACAGTCTTCTTTTGATTGGGGCAGACTGATGCATAATACGGACCATTGCATTCCCAACACTTTATGGGTTCCTTTCGTTCAAAGTTCTTTGTATAGTCACTGTGGTTGTTAGAAGATTCTTTATTCCTTTGATTATTCAGATTGGTCTGTGAATTAATTTTGTTTCCTTGGAAATTCTTACCAGGAAAATTTCTGGTGTTTTTATTCTTAGAATTTCGATTAGGCACAAACTCTTTCTTTTTCTTTTCAAAGTTATTATTCCTTTTGGCCTTTTAGTTGGCCATGCTCTCCTTTTTATGATGCTGTTCATAACATAAATTTACTTTTCTCATTGCTTCTTCTAATGTTTTCAAATTGTCATACTCAATTCTGTCCTTTATATGATAAGGTAAATAGCTGAAAAACCATTGTACCTTAGGATTCTCATCCACATTATATGGCACATACCTGAACAAACTTAGAAATTTACTATTCAGTTCTTTCATATTCATTGTAGCCAGTTTTAGCTCGTAGAATTCCTTATCCCTTTCCTCATAGTATTGTTCAGATAAAAATTTCTTATTGAAATATTTCTTAAATGTACTCCAATTTATGTTTTTCTCCCTTATACCTTTTACACTTTTTAAGTCCTACTACCTACTATCATCTTTTCTTGTAAGATTATAAATAGCCATCTTGGCCTTCAATTGATTAGAGTAGTTATAAATTTGGAATTATTTCTTCATCCGGGGCAGCTTGGATTCTGCTTCTTCCCCGTTCTCAATTTCTCCATTAAAGGTTGGTGGCTTGATATTCTTGAACTCCCCAGATATTTCTTCATAAGGTTTAAATTTTCTCTTCCTAGTATGGTGGTTATCTTCACTGCTGTCACTAGTGTAATGAAAGTTTTGTTTATCTATATCACCATATACTTCAGAAGATGATCTAATTTCGTTTTTAACTTGTTTAGTATTTTTATATTTATGCTGATAACCTATATCTTCAGACTCGGTTCTTTTACCTTTTCCCTTAGTATGAAATATTTCCATTAAGATGTGATTTAGCTCCTCCTGAGCTCTCAGAATCTCATTTTCTTTCTTAACTGATTCCATATCTATTTTTAATTATTTAACTGTTTGTAATAGTTTGGAATAATTATTAGTTATATCTTCTTGTATAGGTTCTTTTTGAAAATTATTTTGTTCAGTGTAAGGAGATTCCTCATCCACATATTCTTTCAATCTATCCATACCTGTCATTAACTTAGAAACAAAATTCTCCATGTGTATCATTCAAAGAAAACAACATCAACATATTTATTTAAATTTACTGTTCCATGTAAGCAAGTTGAGCTACATTCAGGCCTAGTGTTTGAACCTTGTGCTCTGATACCACATGTAATATCCCAAAAATTCGTAAAAATTTAAAATATTTCAAGTGACATAAAATGTCTAAAGTTGCAGCTAAGTACCTGCTAATGGTTAGCAAAAAATGAAAGAGTTTATAAAAGAACATGAGATCGCTTCTTTATAAGAACCTGTAAACTAAAAGTTGTAATCTTAAGAACTTGTGTTAGTGCCATTAATGACTTAGCAGCTATAATTCTATCAGAGTTAGAAAAGGACTTGCATTTTACTGCTGCTAGATATACTGATGTTTATCTTTTGTCAAGTAGGTAAGAATTATTGTGTGTGATCGAGGCTTACTTAGCATTCAGATAACTCAAATGGACTACTGTTTCCTTACAGGTTTAGCAGGTAAGTGTATGATCTAGTAGGGTGTTATTTTAATTCAAGTCGAGAAGCTACTTCCCTATCATGATTAAGATGCTAGTCTTAGAAAATGTTTTAATGTGTTGCTTGTCTTCAAGGAGGTAATGTTAATATATTTCTATCGTTACAACTCCATAGTTTGTATTTATAGATAACTTCATAATGACGTTTTATAAATTACATAAACATGGGTTAAAACTTTGCAAGAACAAGTACTATCCAAAGTTCCTCCAATCGACTGAATATTATACTTTAAAAATCTAAAGAACACTGTTATTTTTGTTTACCATAATGGTTATTTATAATTTCCGTAGAGAGCATATAGTTCACAGTTTGGGCTTAAGTTCACTCCATACTGTTTGGTGTTTCTCGCAACTACCTTCACTTTAGGACTCTATAAACGCCCTTCTCTCACAGAATGGTCCAGTTACTTATGCTTTTAATTGTAATTTCATCATTAAGTTGTTAGAATTTTATTGGGACTTCTTTAACATTTTTGGTCTTTAGTTCATCGAACACTCCTTCAAATATATCACAAAGGCTAAGTTCCAAGAGTCCCTAGCTCTTCATCTTACTATGGTTATAAGTTACACATGGTCTTCTCACTATTTCCATTAAACCTAGCTAAGAAACATAACTATCCAACTTGATTTATTATCAAAAAAAAACTCTGGAATAAACATAAATATTCATGTTATATCCTATAGTCGATTCCCTAGGTAACAATACATCATGGTAAATATCAAATTATGGACATCATATAATGTATAGTTTGTAATGATCGTTGGTTGATTGTAAATCATTTTGCTACAGTGCTGACTATGGAACTCTACCCACGCTGGAGAGAAATATTTAGAAGGACACATGGGATGGTTTTATCCACACAAGGGTTGAATTATAACTCCAAAACCCTACTCATTTTTTTAGTAGAGCGAGGGTTCCTCCATTTTGTTGGCCGAGCTGAGAGCTCGCAGCCATTGGAGACCTATAACCACCTTCAAGTTTTGATAGCTTGCTTCCATATTCAAATGCTGTGACTGTCTTGAGAGAGGCCATGAGTGGTTTTTGGTCTTTAAAGGTTGATGAGGTTTACAATGAGTGTAGCTACTGGTTTTTCTTCAGGACTCGAGGACTGTGTTTGTCTTGAGCTTGCAAACTAACTGTCAGAGCTCGAGCATGAGTGTTTCTCATCCGGTTGAGTTGATTTTCTTGTTTTCCTTTACAGTGGTGACTCAATGTCTTCTTGTCTTCTGGCATGGTGCCAACATGATCTAAGGTTTTCGTTTTACCTCAGCTTCATCCCAAAACTTTAACAGGTAAATACTTACACTCGTTTCATTTTTAGGTTAATTTTTACAAAAGAGTTTTACAAATTTTAAGAAGGATTTGTAATGATAAGGTTTGTAAACTTACAGTTCCTTCTCCTGGCTCTGTAGGTGGAAATGAGATTCTCCTTCAATGTTCCCCTTGAGCACATTCATTTGGTAAACCCCAGTTGCAAACGAGGGTTTCTTCTTGAAATTTTTTGTGGTGGTTGGAAGTTAGGTTCTTTGCGGTTGAAAAAGGCATGGACTCGGTTTAACTTCCAGCTTGTTGTTTCTTGCTTGCTTGATTCTGTATGAGTTCTAAACCCTTAGAGGGTAATTTGTGCAGGGAGGATGAAGGCTTATAGTAGATGTGATAAATAGTTTTTAAGTCTAAGCCTTTACGGCCTGAACAATGTACACTTCTTTTACTTATTTTGATAGAGCTAAGCTCTATGCTCTACGAGGCTGTCGACCTCTTTCTAGTTAATTTTTAGTTTTTAAAAATAGATTTTAAGGGAAGAGGAGGACTGTTCACCAGTCAAAACATGTAAATGGATTAAGGGTTTTTACTTGTCACTAATGTATGGTTACTGTTCGATATATACTATTTTGCATTAGCTAAGATTTGGACAGGCTTGAGTCTTAACTTGTAATTCTAAAGGCAATAAGCGATTTCTTCATATTTGATTTTGTTTTTAATAAATGGTTATAGTATTATTTTCATTATTATCATATGATTAAAACGATTTACAGTGCAATGTATTTATGGAAATTTTTACTATGTTAAGAGTACTATTATTACTCTGTTGACACATAAGGGTTGATATTTAAATATACCCTACACTTCGATATTAGAATAAATTCTACATGATAATTTCTTAGCTCTATTTTATTAATTTTCCTTCAATGATTTTTATAGATGTTACTATTTTTATAAAAGAAAGATTTAGGGTCAATACTAGGATTACGTTTATCTTTCATGAACTTAGATAGTTGTCTTGAGGTTACAGTAGAAACTTCTGTTTTAATACAGAGACACATATTATCTGGAAATAAATTATTATAAGATTTTATTGAAATCTATCTAAATATAAACCCTAAGTGATAGTCTGTTTATTATTCCTATGTTTATTTGTTAAACTGTATCTATTGTATTTATAACAAATAATAGTATTAAATAGTTCTATATGTAGTATGATTACTAAATATCTTTAAATACCTATGTTCAGTTCTTGTCTGAAGTAAATACATTTTAATAGATAAAGTGTTTACTGTTTCTTACAGAACAAAACCATAAGCAAACTATAGCAGAATTTAGTTACATTTTTCATTCAGGGTTAAATAAGAATCATCATATCTACCTAAACACCCAGCTATACTAGAGTACTGCCTAAGCCAGGTGTGGAAAAATATAGTATGGAAATATATTTCTATTTATTTCTCATTTAGCATATTTACTACTACTTCTAACATTATCTGTCAATTACTAAGTCCATCAATACACAGTTACTCTTTTCTTCATAAACCCTAATAAGATGTTAACATGCATGTATTTGAAAACTAGCAAATATTTTACTGAAGATAGTAAATAAATATAATAACATGAAACAAATAGAACCTATCAATGATGAGGTGACAAGAGCTTAGGGAGGCTGTTCCTCCCAACCAAATCCTGGAGAAATCTTAGAATGCACTTCCTCAGGACCCCCGTGCCTGTTTCTTGGTCCTCCTGGTAGAGTACTGGGTGAAGGATATGTCCTTAAGACCTTCTGTCACCTAACGGGTACAATTACCTTAGTAATACAAATCTACTCACAACAGTAAGAACTTCAGCCTAATAGCTGCAATAAGTTTAGTCTCAGCAGTTAACCCCTCAAACTCACTTCAGTAATCCCCTCCATCGAATTTCTCATAAGAAAATTCATTCACTCTGAATGATCACTTCTCAAAATGAGCATCCTCAACTGTCTTCAATGGGAAATTTTATAGAAATTCCTAGGTCTTCTGGGTCAGTTTTCACTTAATGAGCCACCTGCTCCAATTCCACTTTCTTAGGGAATCATGACCACAAATATAGGGAAGTTCCACCTGCAACAATTGGAAGTAGTTTGAGGATGCTGCCACTTGTTAGTGTACTCTCCACCCAGTCTCCTCCACCAAGTGAGAATTTAACACTCTTGTAACAGCTTCGCTAAGCTGTTGTCTCATCATTTATTTATTTATAATTAAATATTTTAAATTACATTAATTATTCTTGACCCCACTTGGTCATCAATTACAAACTTAGCATAAAATATAACACAATGTTCCTCAAATAACATCAAATTATTTTCACAAATTTGGGCATGTGACAGGTTTTACCCTGCACAGCAACGTCTACGGAGCATACAAGGTCTCACCCGAGGTGTTCAAGGGAAAGATGTCAGAACCAAGTTTCCGACAATGGGGAAGGAGGACATGGGGATCTGACAGAGGGAGATCATAACTTATCTGATCCTCATACATATCAAAATATCGTAGCAATATTTAAGGAACATCATAGCGCATCAAGCATAAATTACAACAACTTAAAACGAACAGATCCCATTAATATAGCATGAAGAATCTGAATCACATCTATAACATGTCATTTTAACAAACCAAAGTCGCATCATCACAACAGATCTATAACAATAGACAAGAATTAAGCCATACGCATCGCATCATATATTAATATTGCGCAAATATGCCACATTACATAACCCTTCTCCAAAACTGAAGATGACATACATCAGAAAGAAGCCCAAATAAAATCACAGTCAAGACAGGAAAGTCTCCATAAACAGATCACACCAGATCTTATCCCTTACAATTGTGCATGCAATACCCTTGTTCACAACTGCTCTCCTATCTATGACTCTTCCTATTGCCCCAAAATAGATCTATAAATAGGCTTATTCCTTTACATCAAAGGTCCACTAATAACTGACTTCTGACCTCTACTAACCTATTGCAACAAAACTTGGTCAAAATATACATAAAATATAAAAAAATGGTTATTTTCCCGCTTATCATGCCAATATGCCTTTGCGCGGCACCACATGAGCTTGCGCAGCTACCACGATGCTACACAACTCACTCACTCCAAACCCCTTTCCAACAATTACCATTCATTATATCACTCTCACTCCAAATTTTTTTAATGTCCCTATGCCTTAAGGATATCGATGTTGTCGTGAATGCCTAGGAATCACCCCTATGATGAAAATTTGATAGTTGAGGGTATCCATGAAATTTCCCAAGCTTTTAGGAGAAGTGACCCTAAATCACTAGTAGAAAAATGGGTAATTAGTGACCAGGAAACCAAAAAAATTGGTCACCATGTGAAATAAATGACTAAACCAACAAAAAGCTTGTCACCACAATGTTTTAAGTGAAATATGACCAACTTTGAGGAATTTTAAGTGATCACAACTGGAAATGAATAAAATTAATGACCAATTTAGTCATGGAATAAAAGAGACGACGTATTTAGTCATGGAATAAAAAACATGACTAGATAGTTGATCAATATGGTCCAATCATTTGGGAAGATGGATTAATGTTTGAATTGAAACTAGTAATGCAAGTGGTTAATGTTAATTTTTTAATTTTTTATAATAATCGTTTATTTTAATAAAGATATACATTAAACAAAAATTATAAAATGTATTAATTTAGTAAAAATAAAAACACCTTAAAGTTAGTTCATGATAGTGACAAGGTTAAATTTTCATCATTTGATTGTTAATGGAGGCCTATTTTTGCAATTTATCAATCTTTGTTTTTTATTGATGTCAGATAATATGGGTCAATGGAGGATCCTCCATAAATGAAATGAATTTTAAAACTCTTTTAACACACCCTTTCATTAGGAAGATGACCTTATCAAGTTGATAGAACACTCCAACTTTAATCAAGTCATATTAATTCGACACAATTTCACTTTGATAAACTTTATGATTTCAACAACACCATGTTATATAGTTAATATATGAATATACTAATATATTATATAGCTATTATATATGCTAATATGTTATATAGTTAATATAGTTAATATATAAATATACTATGTAATATATTTATGTAAAGTAATGTAATATTGTTATAACATAATTATTATATATAATACATTAATATTAATAAATTTAAAAAGATATATAAACAAGAGAGTGAAAATATATAAATAGAAGGAAAAATAGGGAAAAGAGAATAAGCAAGAAAATGGATAAATTTAAAAATAAAATTGAGAGGGAAAAAAAGAGAAATAAATCAAAAGAGTTCATTAATCTCAATTTTAAGCACATTGTCTAGTTGTGCTTTGACAATAAGAAAGAATCAACTGCAATGTCAAGGCTGTGCACTAGTATTCCAATTCCCTTGATAGCTAGAACATTAGTACACTGATTACATCAACAGTTTTTCCAAGATAAATATTATCTTGTTGAATTAAGGTAAATATTTTCTTGCCGAATTAGGGTTTAAGTATTGAATTTGCAATATGATTCTTAAATTACAATATAGAAGAATCGATTTCCACATCAAGATTGCACAACGTTCTTCCACTTCCCTAACGGCTAGAACATTGGTGCATCGATTACCTCAACCGCTTTTCCATGTAAATATTCTCTTGTCGAATTTTTGTTTAATTTTTTGAATTTGTAGGAGGATTCTTAAGGTAGGTTTTCTTTTGTTTTATGACCCAAGACATTTTAAACTAGTTACATTTTTTCCCTAAAATTTTAAATGGATGGCTAGTGTTTGTTTCAAATATCCTTCATGAATTATTATTGCAAAAAAATAGCATTTTTGCTAAGATTTTAAAGGCCATTTTATTTTTTCGCAGTCCAGAAGATGAATTGCGAAGTGATGTATATCCACCACTTGTTTCCGACATTTTTGTATGGTTTGAACATGCTGAGTGAAATGATCAGACATGCTCTCGTTTCAACCTGCACTGATTGGTTGGACTGACCAAAAAGAATATTAAGAGTCACCACTCATATTATTGGTGAGAATAAATATGCTTTGATTATCACTATGGTTGGTATGGATCTACCTTGAAAAAATAACGAGAGAGACATATCCCTGGTAAAATATCTTATTTCCTACTCGAATCCAGTGACCAATTCAAGGTTCCCAATATATTGAGGGAATCAATGTTATTTATTTCTTAGAAGGAACTGGTGGTATTTCTCACTTGTGATTCATTATTTGGAGTTGTTATTATATGTGGATTCCAGATCTTATATTTGTGGGGGTTTGGATATTTTCACTATTCATTTAAATAAGGGAACATTATAGGGGTGTTAGCTTAGCTCCTTGAGGGAGTTCAAGTTCATTCCTTTGGTGAGGAAGGGTGTTGTTGTGATTGTGGTGTAATAACCAGTTAGAGAAGATGCACTTGAAGTCACCATATATGTGGAGAGGGCACATTCTTACAACAATCTCTGGTATTCTTATATCTCCAATGATTATTTGTTATTTCTTGCTATCTTGAAGTGAGTTCACACCTAGATTTGAAGAGGAAAGATAAATGTGGTTAGCAAAGTAGTTGGGGTCTATATTTAAAGAATACATGTGCTTGAGTTGGGACATCAACCACTGGGGGGACCACATATCACAAGGGTTCACTACTTCATTATTTTCAGACTGTATTTAACCATATTGCTTTCAAAACATGGTTAATTAGGGAACTATCATTATTCCCTGGAACTTGCAAGCTGTAGAATAGACCTTTTGTAATCCATAATATAATTTCACAGGTAATTTTGGAGCGATTTTATATTATTTTGGTGGTCATACTTTTCAGCTATGTCAGTTACAAGAATTTCATTAATCAGGAGTGCGCACTAGTGGGTCATTTGGCCATCCTATTGATTACCAACTCAAGTATGGTGTCCATAACACCATAAGTTTTATGTAAAAACTTATCCAAGCGAGTGTAAGCTACAACAAGCATATCATCTTAGAAATATAATAAATATTTGTCTCTTTGGGGTTGTATATGGTTTGTATTCTCAATTAATATATTTCCATGAAATTGCCAAGTAAATTGTCAATCCATTGTTTGTAATTCTTACATGTTATTTATGATTATATAAATTTTCTCTATATGTTGTCTCTATGAGTGTCTTCAACATTTAAAATGAGATCAATGTTTTCCCATAAACTGAATTATAAAGCATATAAACATAAAATATCAATCTCAACTGTAAGCCAAACCCAAAGTGCACTTAGTTAGTGAATAAAGGAGAAATCTATAGTAGTAACTTTATTAGTGTTTAGAAAATAACTATAACCAAGAGGAGTACCTTAAGTCAGGTTAAATGAATAGTAAATTACAGTTGTTTAGGAAATTAATATTTGGTGCAAGACCATTGTTATTTTTCATGGTAGAGTTGAGAATTTTTTTAATCCATAGGGTTAGGTTCATTACAGTGGTGGATATCTTTCATTGGTACTTTCGAATTTTTTGGAAGTTTTGTATGATATCTATAAATGGTTATCTCAAGTGCATATTGAAGATGCTTCTTTTAAACAATAGAAATTATAGGGGGATGGATACTTATCAAAGGTTGAGGATTTCCAGGTATGACTTGGAGAAGTAGAGCATCAAATCCATGAAGGGGAGCTCCTCCGAAGAAAACTTCATAATGCCATTACGGTAGTTAGTACTAGTAGTACTAACATTGTAAATACAATTGCATGTATCTTTGCCTAATGCCAGATCTAAGATCAAAATAATCTTGGTACAGTATTGGTTGGGCATCTACTACTCCTAAAAATATCCCTCTTTCTTTCTAAACTAGCTATTGGTTGTCCAAAGAATTATTGTCTCCCTTCAAAGGATCCATCCTATATATCCCCTATATGGTGGAACCAAATCTCAATCCCTTGCAACTCAAAAAGTGAGATTTTTAATTTTTTTAGAGATATACTTATTATATTTACAAGGCCATATTTACAATTATACCCACTCACTCGGGTTTCCACATTAGTACAATCCCTATCAACTCGTTGCTTGCCAGTAGACTACATTCTTGTGGGTGTGCAATATTTAACTTGAAGGAAGAATTAGCCTCATATTTTATATCAAATCCAATTACTATATATGTGGAGTGTGGAAAGTGATCAAATCCATTAATGGACAAATCCAAATAAACCAAGTGCTCCCCACTAGAAGAGAACGTGGTTGCATTGTTACATGATAGTTAACATAAAACTTATCAACCTTAGCTTAAACCACTGAGAACCACATGCTATCACTAAGCTCTTCTTTCCCCAAACAATATATGAAACAAAAAGTAACCTTTTCTATTCATTCCACGCTGGTCTATCATCAACTCTAACCACATTTTTTGTCCCCCTTCAACACGATCCTTGTCCCACTCATCCATGTTGAAATCTTCCCTAGTGAATCAAACATTAGTGGACAATGCATGTATATGGCCATTAAATTGATTGGGCACATATACTAATCAAATTCCTTGTACCCTCCCACTCAAAATATTGGTTGTTTGACAATAATTGGCCATAACATCTTCCTATTGAACAATAATGTGAAGAGCTAGCCATGAGGGAACAACACAAATAGGCATGTTTCCTTTCTCAAGGGAAGTAGCTACATAATCCCATTCCAGTTATTCATGAATAAGAAAAACTTGAAACCAAATACCTTAACTTTTTAAAGGAAAAGGACACCAAAATGTAGTTGGGCCATGACTCCTTAGAGAATGCCATAATGATCATCCCTAGATGCTGAACTAATATTGTAGGAAAACAGTTTCTCAGCTTCATGGACAACCTGAATCAAGTATTTGATCAAGGAATGAAATTTTTTTTGAATAATAATAACCATATAAAGGGCATGGTTATCCAAATTGATGGGAGGATGGAAGCTTGGAGAAATACTAAAAACATCGGGTGAAAATTGTTGTCAAGCTAAGACCCTGTTGTTCAGGATATAACACCCTTGTAACCTAGGGTTTGGGGTTACCAACTTACTACTAACTTCCAGACAATCATCTTTACCTGAGAATGGAAAGCGAATAGGAAGAAAGTCTTTACTTACCCGATTACCGACGGTTGATCCAAGATTGATCTTCTCCCACTCCTCTTCTCTCCAAAGCTTCTAGGGATGCACCTCTTTCACCTGCAAAGAGAAAATCCTTCAAGTAATATCTCATGCATATATATATATATATATATAATATATTAGATGAACATTATATCAAATATATAATCAAATACATTCATTAACCAAAATACATGAAATAAACTCAACACAAGATTAGAAGAAGAATTATCTTTATTAACAATCGATGAATGAGATAAGAGTACAACCTAGCTTTTGAGACAAGGACTCCTCTGCAACCAAAGGACTCTGAGTTATGCTGCTCCAATATTTCTGAAGATATACCACTAGCATAACTTTTCTCTCTAAAATTGATTGATTAGTCCCCACCCCAAAGCCTCTATTTATACTTTGGAAAATAGAGTGGTTTTGAAGGTTGGGGTGGTTGAAACAGTTGGGGTATAGTATGGATTAGGGCCCAACTAATATCATATAATCACATTTTATATTTTATAAAGTAAAACTAAGGTGTACATGACTATTAATATAGGCAACCCGCATATGACACGCGATTTGCTCGAAGGAAACCCACGTACGCTGGTGTACGTGGGTTGTAATGAAAATACTTGTGTACAGTACGTGAGTTGTAATGCAGATAGTCGTGTATGCAACTCAACACTTAGAAAAAATATATATTAAGTCGGTTTTGAGGGTAAATGCATCCTAGGTCATGCCCATCTATAGTGTTTTGGAAAACTTCAATCCTAATTTGTCCTTTTGTGTACCAACATAAAGAATTTTAGCACTCGGATGGAGAAGTGCCATTTGGGATGATAACAGATGCCCCATAATGTGTGAGGTCAGAGGGAAGCGATGGCCAAAATACATTATAATCATTATCTTGGGTAACTCAAAGGTTCAATGGAGTAGAGGATGTACCTGAAACAAATACATAGTAATGTCATATACAAAGTCATATCTGAGGATGCCATCATCAATATACTGGAACACTAGCTTCTTTACAATATTTGAGTACATCATATGATACGGGTTCAAGAGAACATATATTACAAAGGTGGATTGAATCCACAATATACAATAATTATGAGTCTTCAAAGATATGGAAACTGTGTAAGTGAACACAACATAGTATTGCGCAACTTAGGTTATGAACCTAAGGTATTCATCAAAGATCCAAAAGAACCAATACAATCCAGGACATATGAATAGATGTGTCGAAGTCGAACATGGATAGGATTCAACAGATTGTCAATCAATAGGTGATAATTTACAACTGAAGCAAAGGAATTCACCAATAATGAAAGTGAATCCTAAGGTACTATCGTCAAAAACTCTAGGTCTTCATCGTCAGGAAGTGCTGATGAGAAACCATATTGTGATGAGGAATGCAATAGATCCTCCAACGGATCACAAGAGTGACTAGGAACTGGATAAAGGAAGGGACACAAGTAATATCAGATAGGACAATGATGGGATCAAGATAAAAATTAGATGCAGGCATAAATCCTTGAACAGTGAGCACGACACAGAGATGACCCAAGGTGTTGATGTAATTGTAACTTCGGAATGTATTCACTTGTATATTTTATGTATTGTACCCCGATGTTTATTCTAGGAAACATATGTAATGTAATTGAGTGATGTCATATCCTAATGTTCCTATCGGGAGATTCAATAATGTAAACAAGTCACGTAAAGTCATTGTGGGTAACCCTCTTATTGATCAAGGGTTAAAGTCCCCATAGTTGTGGGGTCCTAGGGTTATTAGACTATCCTAGAGAATTCAACAATAGGTGAGTTATTGTAAGTCAGGGAAATAGTCCCCACAATTGTGTTAAGGTTAACCCTCCTTGTTGATCGGAGGGGCAAAGTCCCCACAAGTTGTGGGGCACTAGGGTTATTAGAATCTCCTAGAGATGTCGGCTCTAGTAAGTAATTGTTAAGTGGGGCCAACATGTTGAAGTGGACATCAAGTGAATGAAAGAATATAAATAGAGAGTGAACCTCTCTATTTATCACACACACACTCACTCATTGGGGTGCATGAGTGAGATAGGAGAAGCTCTCTCAAGTGTGAGAGAGAGAACAAGCTGTGGAAATCATCTTTTATGTTTTTGGGTTTTACTAATGCCATTGGTGCTTATTCTATCTCTGAGGAATTTGTGGGGCTTTCTCCTTTATGGTTTCCTCGAGAAAATTCTTTGTTTCTCTTGTCTCTTGTGTTTATTGTTGTGCATGTTATTCTCTCAGTTAAGATCCTAAGATAATGCTAACTTGAATGATAAAACTCTAACATGGTATCAGAGCTAACCTGAGAAGAAAAAATTGTGCAACTACAGAAGCTAGTGCTTATTCTTTTTTGGGTCTCTCTACACAATCCATCAGTAAAAGTATGCCAGGCTGACTCTCCATTCAAGGGCACATCTTTCTGTCGAAGCAAAATTCGATTCCGAGCATTTTCAGTTTTTGGTACAGGAAATTAGGGCTTCTTACAGAAGAGGAATTTTTGAGTGAGCTTAGCATAGGATTTCTCTCCTCATCAAAATCAAAGTTTAAAGACGTGGTTCGATATTTTTGGTTGGGTATAACTCCAGGAAAGTCAAACCCTAGTTTGACCCCGAGCCGAAAAAACTGTAAAATAGTAAAACTGATCAATTTTGGTACATTCACTATATCTTGGAATTGGAGAAGGATCAGGAGCTGAAAATTTCACAGTTAGAAGATAAAATAATGATTGACACTATGTCCAAATTTCTGCCTTATATTCACTATATTATAGGAGATACGATCCCTCCAAGTTAGGGTTATAGCCTCTTCCAAGATTCATCCCTAAACAGGACATATGGGAGAATTGCTATATCTCGGGATACAAAGGTCCAACTGAAATTTATGAAGCTGTTCCAGAAAGGGTACATATTGTAATTTATGTGGTATAAGTTTCAGACTCTGAATATGAAACAGTGACATGTGGCAGTCCTTACAAATTCACTATGCGGAATTGTCCTGAAACAGGTCACCTTTGTAAAATGATCATAAGTCCCAATTGGTGAAAGAAATTCTGATGAAACCTATGGTGTTGGAACAGGGACAAGAGAGGCTACCTCAATACTAAGTTTTATTCATAGAGGAGCAGTAATTTCAGAGATATTGCAGAAATATTATAGTCATTTATGCAGAAGAAATTGGAAAACCAGGGCTTCCCATTCTGGGAGCTTCCCTCCACTATTTTCAGAAAAGGAGTACATTGGACAGCTCACCTTGAAGAGTTCTATCTTTCTAGCCAATAATATCTTAAAAATTCCAAGTTTTGAAAATTAGGGTTTCTCTAACAAACCCAAGATCAGCCAGCTCTGGAACTAGGACGGACACCTCAAATCAATAAGATCTAATCTTTTTCTATTTTCATTTGAGGTGCTAATTTCAAAGCGATCTATCACATCAGCTTGATGAAAATCTTGGTGAAGTTGAAAACTTCCAAGCATGGAAGTATAGGATCTCACTATTCCTTGAAGGAAACGAATTAGACACCCATATAAGTAGAGAGGTTCTAGTTCCAGAGGGAGATGAGGCTAAAAGCCTTACACAAGAAGAACTTGGTTAAGGCCAAGAAGATCATTGTTAATTCAATCATGGATCACCTTGTACCACAAGTTTCTTTCCTAAAGACACCGAAAGAGATGTTTGATTCCTTTACCAAGCTATTTGAAGGGATGAACATAAATCAGGAGATGACCTTAAGAAACCAGTTGAAGAATGTGAAGATCCAGAATGTAGAGACCATACAGTCATACTTTACATGGGTCTCTCAAATCAAAGAACAACTTGTAGCAGTAGAAGAAGTGGAGAATGTGGAAGTAGTGATAGCCACCTTGAATGACATCCCAGGATCATGGGATTCATTCATGTGAGGAATGTGTGCCAGAAGGAAGTGATTAATTTCAACAGACTCTAGGAAGAAGAAGAAGCTCAACTCATAATAAGAGAAGAGAAGATGGGAGCAATTGAAGATCAAACTCTCATGATCCAAAGAAGATACCTCAAGCAATGAGGAATATGAAGAAATCAATTCTTGAAGAACCTCTTATCCATCTTAGCATTTGTTAACACTCTATTTGCAACAGTCAATTTATGGGCCTGACAGATTTCGAGGAGGGTTCTATTCATTTGAACATTATGTGAACACCCTTCAGGTTATCAGAGGCACATTTTCCATGTTTTAGGATCTTTGGATGATGAAGAGAGGTCAATCTATAGTGGTAGACTCTTCTATAGGTGAAGGCTCATGGCAACATGGATGATAGAGATAGGCGTCATAGCCCAACGATCTGGGATCACAAGGAAGGAGAGCGACGATAATCGTGGTTTTGGCCCAAGACACAGGAGAATGGTCAAAGTTGGGCTTTCATAGAGTCCATTAAAGCATGAAAACAAATGAAAGGCCGAGATCAAGGTGAAGCCCAATAAATGGCTCGAAACAGTTTCGTTGAGCAAACATGCTCGATGGAAGGAG
Organism: Pseudotsuga menziesii; assembly: GCA_001517045.1. NCBI lineage: Eukaryota > Viridiplantae > Streptophyta > Pinopsida > Pinales > Pinaceae > Pseudotsuga > Pseudotsuga menziesii. The sequence continues at coordinate 647,705 of LPNX010244650.1, forward strand.
CTTTCCCAAATCATGAAATGGTTAAAGGTCGGAAACATCTGACGACGGAGATGAGATTAGAAGCAGATCTACGGTCCCAATCGATTTCATAAACCAGACTTGTGCGGATAAAAGTCATGATTTCAAATTGTGAAAAGTGGTATTGGCTGCGAATATCAATGGTCATGACAAAGAAGGGAATAGATCTACGGTCGAGGTTCTTTTCTTGATCCGAACTAGAACGAACAACGTCATGGTCCCGGTTCGTAAAGAGGTGGTAGGACCCACTCGAATTGATGGTTGCATGAAGAGGTCAATCTCAATCGATGGGTAAGAACACATCATGATCCAAGGCTGCCCATTGTATCAAGAAAGGAGAAATTGGCGGCAGAATTAAAGAAACACGGATGGTGATTATGAAAGGTTCCCCTAAAGTGGAGGGCCAAAAAGGCCTCAAGGCTACAGGTGTTGCATCCAGCTTGAAGATGATAGGGGAGGGGATTTTAATACGCATAATCCACCTCCTAGTAGGAGGGCTAATTTCCTTGATGCTGTCTTTGATAAACCTTAGGAAAAGGTCCTATCCAATGACATTAACTTCTCCAGCTCCCGACGGATCCGGCACGTGGCTCACGTAGGAAAAACAATAGGGAAGCGGGAAGTGCAGGTTTTGAAAGGATGAATAAAAAATCTACATGAAGTAAAGAGAAGCCATGAATCGAGTCCACCTAGCGCCACCGTCACAATGAATGAAAAGGAAAGGAAGGTCAAATCCACAGCCCTTAAAACCAGCTTGGCAGCCACACGGGAAGTGCTTAGAATCCTATCCATATTAGATAATATAATTGAACATTAGAAGATAATATTCCCACCTTGGCGTCACACATGTTATTGTCACGTGGACATGTATTCAAGAGTATAGCCATCTCCAGGCCATTTTGGCTTGCCTTATATAGCTCCATCTTCTGAAGTTGCCAAGGTATGGAAATATACAAGTGGTGAGAGGTAAAGGTTGAAATATGAGAAGTGTTGAGTCCCTTCTTAGATAGCCATGGATTTGTGGTTTTAGAAGTTAGTTTGACAAGGGGGATGGTTGGCGAACATGAAATTGTGTTTCTTTGTTGCCCTGGTTATTTGCACCAGTAAATCGCCAACCATCGGGGAACAGATGTTAAACACCTAGGGAGGTTCAACTATTTCCACACATCCCTACCCTAAGATGCACTATGCATGGGTTTTTACATCCCGAGGACACTTCTCAGACACCTCCAGTGGCTGTCATGACCTTTGAAGTCCCAACGCATGAAGGTGGTAGAGATGTTGGAGGAAATGCTCAGTCTGGGATAGTGGAGGTTCAAAGACTTCATCACCGCCCCTATGATCTCCACTTAATGACCTTTCCACAGAAGAGGAGGAGGTTAAACACACACCCAGCTACGTGGCTTGTGATAAAAACCTCCTCGTAGGAGGGAGAGAGCAATACAAGGATGATAAATTTGTTAAGACATTTATCATCATCAAGTGCATGGCCACCCTTTTCCTGGTTCCCTCTTATAATTGTGTTACTAGACAAAGGAAGGGCTGGGAAAATGTTAGGCACCAGGGTGCAGGCCTTCTTGTTATCCTTTGAGCAAGGTGGTCTGAAAAAAAGCAGGCTGGTCAAAGGAGGCAGAAAAGCATGTCTGAAACAACCTGAGTTGACAACTAACCATCAACAGGAAGCATAAGGATCACTTTCACATACCGGGATAAAGAAAACTCTATGATGTCAGTCCATGCACTATAGCTCCATAATGTTTACCCATATTTGTAAATATTGGCAATAGTTCCACTCTCTATACTATTAACACATGATTACGACTGGAAATAGTTTTTAGGTTTGTTTCATAGAATAATCTCACCACTGAAGTAGTATAAATGCACTCCCGATAGGGGAAGAAGAGAGCTAGCTAGTGGGTTGGGAAACCTTCAAGGGCTGAGGCTCTCCATTGTAAATAAGACCCGATATTCGTGTTATGAATAAAATTGCAAAGGAAGGATTGTTTCTCAAGACAGAGATTCCTGTGTCGTTGCTTCCTTGAATATGTATTTTCTTTACATGAAATGTTCATCCTGTTTTCATTCCAGTTTGTTAATTTCTTTCATGTCTGAACTGAGTGTATAACAATTTGGAATTCATACATGCTATGCTCCGCTTGTTGTTTCATACATTCATTAATTTTTCTTCTAAATTTACGTAGAATTCATCTTGTTGGTGCTCTACGTGATGGGTTGTTCCCTCTCATCTACTAATCACCCACTGAATATCTCTTGATTGCAAGATCGATGACTATATTGCCTCTATTTGTAAATCCACACCATTCTTTATCTCTTGCAAACGTTCCTTACTCGGACCTTCGACTCCATTTCCAATGGTCCCTTACCTTGATAGTCCCACCTGCATCTCACATTAATGCACTTTGTTCCATTCAGGAGTCTAGCCTCCTAACCGCTCTTGATTGAATATCCTACGTGAAGTAAACCTGAAAACAATCGAGAAATCCCTCTCTGACTATGCAAGGCTAGAGGCGCTGTCTAAAGTGGTTCTATTGTTTCCCGGGAGAGAGCCCTTTTTCCACCCAACCTATGGGCACGATCCCGGCGCTAATAGCATTTGGATAAGAAATGATGAATGAAGAAGATGAGGAAGCTGAAGGCTCAAGAAGGAGTCTACCCACAAAGCAAATAAATATAAGTATTCAATTGTCATTTCATGATATTTTTTTGTTATGCATTTTTTTATATTCAATTGATGTATTATGCATGATAGAATGTTTTCATTAATGATAGTATACTACTAATATGCATGTGATGGGTAAGTAGCTCATGGTTCTATACAACTCTCCATTGCTACTTATCTAGAATGAAACCTCTTTACTGATATATTGGATTAGTGCATAATCTCAATGTTGTCCTGGTGGAGATGGAAGGCATCTAGAAAAGTTTCCATGAGATATGGATGAATGTTGTATTGGCTAAAATAGTTGCATGATCATGTATTTATGCATAAGAATTTTCCATTATGAATATGCCTTATGAAATGTTTCTAACCATACAACTAATGCATTTGAATTTTAGGAAATATTGCGTACATAATCACCTGCAAGAAAAGAAGGATGAGACTTGTTCCAAAGAACAAGTGACGACAGATAAAGAATAATATGATGAATGCAGCGACATCATTGATGCAGAACCTTCCAGCTATGAAGAAGTAACCAAGAAGAAAGGGAATACCAGTTCAAGAAGAATGATGTCTAGGATGTAGTATAAGTACATGAAGGGAAGTTCGTAGTTCCATCATGCAGTAGATGGAAACATCGTGGGATACAAGGCAATATTCATAGGACAAGGATTCTCATGAAAAAGAGTGCATAAAGTATGAAAGATAGAGGGAGTATGATGCTTCACTTTAGAGAGAGTGACTACAAAAGATCCTGAGGTTTGGCATGGTACAACAGGATGGATAGCTTACTGGTGACTCTAGGATTTATTGAGAGAAAAGAGGATTCCAACCTTTTCCTCAAGGTTGAAGGTCGAATACCAGTGATGATTCTGTTATATGTCGATGACTTGTTTCTGACAGAAGTTGCAAGAAGGAGAATTGCTGCCGAGTTCGAGATGAAGGACTTGGATATGATGAACTACTTTCTAGGAATGGAGGTGTGGTAGAATGTCCTTGGGACAAGGGAAGTATGCAATAGATATCCTGAAGAGGTTTAGGATGATGGTCTGTAAGGCCATGACCACACCCATGGCATCGAACCTAAAGCTACTGAGTGTTGCTTCATCAGAGTCGGTTGATGCCACGATGTATCGTCAGATGATTGGGTCCTTGATGTACCTAACGAATATGAGACCAGATATTTGCTTTGCTGTGAACACCTTGAGCCAATTATTGATAGATCCGAGACATGTTCACTTGATTGCTACAAAGCATATTCTGAGGTACTTGAAGGGTACAATTGATTATGGGCTCAAGTATGAGGTGAATCAAAATATTAACGTGGAAGGTTATGTTGATTGATATTGGGCAGGTAGTTACATCTACATGAAGAGAACTTCAGGGTGTTTCTTCAGTATGGGATCAGGTGTGATCTCTTGGTTTATCAGGAAGAATTCCCGTGTGGCAATGAGTACAGCTGAAGCAGAGTATGTTGCAGCTTGTTTAGCTAGTTGTGACGAAGTATGGATAAGGAAGCTACTGTCTAATTTATTTGATCTCCAGTTGGATGCTACTTGTATATATTGTGACAACCAGAGTTGTGTGAAGCTGTCGAAGAACCTGGTGTTCCATGACAAGTCAAAGCACATCGAGATCAAATATCACTATATCAGGGATATGGTGCAGAGAGGAGCAGTGAAGCTCCAGTATGTTACGAAGGATGAACAGATAGCTGATGTGGTGATGAAGCCATTAGCTAGAGTGAAGTTTGAGTACTTCAGGGAGAAGCTTGGTGTTCTCTAGATCGAGGTTCCCTCTACGGGGAAGTGATGAGTCCGTGAGCCATTTTGACATGGTGAGAGGATTGGTTCCTTCCATGGTCAGATGTAAGGGCTGAGCCATTCTGTCATGGCTAAGAGGATTGGTTCCTTCCATGTCATATGTGAGTGCTAGGCCATTCTGATGTGACTGCAGGATTGGTTCCTACATGATCAAATATAAGAGATGAATGCCATTCTCTGAATGGAGGCACCTGGTTAGCTACTAGGAATACTCAATCTAGGGCTGAGGGCCATTTTGATATGACTGTGGGATATGTTCTCACATGATCTGATATAAGTGCAGGGCCATTCTGATGTGATTGAGGGATGTGTTCCCACTTGATCAAATATAAGGGATGATGGCATTCTCTGGGAGAATGGAGGCACTTAGTCAGTTACCAGGAATCCTCAACTTGGGGTTGAGATCCCTTTTGACATGTAGGTTGGATTGGTTCCTTGCATGGTCAAATGTAAGTGCAGAGCCTTTTCGACATGTAGGTTGGATTGGTTCCCTGTATGGTCGAATGTAAGTGCAGAGCCTTTTGGACATGTATGTTGGATTGGTTCCTCGTATGGTCAAATGTAAGTGCAGAGTCTTTCTGACATGAATGTTGGATTGGTTCCTCTCATGGTCAGATGTGAGTGTTGGGACTTTCTGACATAGATGACTGGATTGGTTCCTCTCATGGTCAGATGTGAGTGCTAGGAATGCCTTTTTGACATGTATGTTGGATGTGTTCCTCGCATGGTTAAATCCTTGAACAGTGAGCACGACACAGAGATGACCCAAGGTGTTGATGTAATTGTAACTTTGGAATGTATTCACTTGTATATTTTATGTATTGTACCCCGATGTTTATTCCAGGAAGCATCTGTAATGTAATTGAGTCATGTCATATCTCGATGTTCCTATCGGGAGATTCAATAATGTGAACAAGTCATGTAAAATCATTGTGGGTAACTCTCTTATTGATCAAGGATTAAATTCCCCATAGTTGTGGGGCCCTAGGGTTATTAGACTATCATAGATAAGTTGACCATAAGTGAGTTATTGTAGGAAATAGTCCCCACCATAGTGTTAAGGTTAACCCTACTTGTTGATTGGAGGGGAAAAGTCCCCACAAGTTGTGGGGCACTAGGGTTATTAGAATCTCCTAGAGATGTCGACCCTAGTAAGTAATTGTTAAGTGGAGCTAATATGTTGAAGTGAACATCAAGTGAATGAAAGAATATAAATAGAGAGTGAGCCTATCTATTTATCACACACACACTCACTCATTGGGGCGCATGAGTGAGACAGGAGAAGCTCTCTCAAGTGTGAGAGAGAGAACAAGTTGTGGAGATCATCTTTTATGTTTTCAGGTTTTACTGATGCCATTGGTGCTCATTCTATCTCTGAGGAAGTTGCGGGGTTTTCTCCTTTATGGTTTCCCAAGGAATTTTTTTTATGTTTCTTGTCTCTTGTGTTTATTGTTGTGCATGTTATTCTCTCAGTTAAGATCCTAAGATAATGCTAGCTTGAATGATAAAAATATAACACAAGCAAGCTTTTAACTTTGCTGATAATACAACTAGACTTATCTGTCATGTAGGAGACATGATCAGATTCCCCAGGTATAACGGACAAGTGGAGGAGTAAGAAAAATCGAAGTGATAGCTGAACTGAAAGTGAACACTGACACAAGGGTATAGAAAAGTATAGAGAGTGCTATGTTCAAGGATGGCATGCTTCTATCGACTGAGAATCAAAAGAAAGATTCTTCCTTATCTTTCCTATTAAATTTTAACAAGTCTAGGAAATTCAACTCAAGTCTCTCTTCATTTTTGACAAGCTTGAAGAAAAGAGGGAATAATGCTTGATAATGTTACTGATTCGTGGATTTTATGAGCCCGAACTAGTACATGATCACTTGGTGTTTTCATGTTTAGAGAGTCTAAAAACTCTGAAGAAGACTCCAGAGGGGTCCTTTTTCATCCAATTTAGTCTCCTGAGGCCGGAAAAGTATAAAACATACCACAGAAGAACTCTGTTAACTTCCGTAGAAGAAAAGGTGAACATTTTTTGTACTTAGTTAGGGAGGTTCGAAAAAGGTTAAATTACCACCTACCAAATGCTCCTTCGAGAGCAGCATATAGCTTGAGTTTTACGAGTGGAAGGAAAGCAATATCACTCGAAAATATCCATTTGAGTATGAGGAATGGGGCTTACAACAGTAAACTTGATGTTTTGTTCTTATTGTTTAACGAACATGACAAAGACATAAAGTACACTCGGAATGTTTTTCATGTTTAGGTACAGAGCACAAAAAAGAGAAAACTAAGCTCATACTGGATGCTCCTTTTCCATAATTTTAGTCCCTCGGTTCCAAAAAAGTGATAAACCTATGCCTGAGAATACTCTTCTCAATTCCATAGAAAAGAGAGTGATCCTTTCTCATGTTATTCCACATGGTCCGAGAAAGAGATAACCTACCACCAATGTGGATGGCCATTCACATATTCTTAACGAGCCTGAATGGACAAGTTTACTCGGCAGTCAAGCCTATTTTGAGGAGTTAGACCTGGGCCTAAAGAAACTCCATAAGCGTGGAGATTATTTAAAAGGATAGCTTATAAAAATAGACCAAAATGAGTCTCAATTTGGTGTAAAAAATAGCTAAGGAGACTCCCCTGAACCTATGAAAAATGCGGCATGAGTACCAAAAGATAATAAATGTGTTATAATCTAGGGTACTCATGTGAGGAAATCCCTATCCATAGAAGAACAATGGCATAGACAAGGTACTAATGGTTAAAATACCATAGTCCATGGTCAAAGTAGTAATTCTAGGGTTAAGACGGATTAGGTATAAATGCAAAAATGCATGTGAATGACCGAAATCCTATCCTATATGAGCGAAAAACAACTTCATGTGACCCTAGACCTGTTTCATTAAAGAAAAAAGACACGGTATTAGTTTGATTTTTATAAAAAATAAAAACTATAGGTTAAAACCCACTTTTGAAATAATATTTCTATAAATAGTTCAAAATAGAAATCAAAACTCACTATTTGACATTTTTACCCAATATAGACAAATTTTACCTTTGCCTTCAATTGCTCATTGTGGACAACTCGGTGGACGATTCTCAAAACCGCAAGTGCCAGGTAGATCTACTCTCCATTCTCTTTCATTTGATCCAAGCAAATTTTAATTTTAGGGAAAAATTTGATGTTTTCAACCATTTTCAAAGCAGCCACGCTATGTACATGGGTATGGTATATAAATTGTCGCGTACACGTGTTTTATACACGTGTTGTTCGAAGGCAAGTCGCGTACAATACACGACATGTCCGAAGGACAGTCACGTACACTGCGTGAGATATAAAATGGTTGTTTAGGGACAAAATCAAAGTTTTTTATATGAATTTAATGTTTGATTATCGGCTTGTTACCAGATTGAAACATGGTGCTGGAGTGGAGGGAGAGGGAGCATGAAGACATGGACCAAGATGCTCTTCGAAGTGCCCCCACAGTAAATGCTTTGCGGCAAAGTGGGTTGCTCAAATTATTTTATACCTCACCTATGAGATCCATTTTCCACCTACTAGAGTTTATGATAAACTACTGGGATCATGATCTTGGTATGTTTGACCTACAAGGTGAGTTTCTAGAGATTACCTTGGAAGAAATATACTTTATCTCTGGTTTGTCACAACAAGGAGCTGCGATTAACTTGGAAGGTACCAACAGAGGCGGTGACCTTCTAAGTGTGTAGAACTACACTGATACATACTGTGTGCCTGGTACTCAAAATATGGGTAGTTGCATCCTTATTGTTCATATTCACAGGTTGCCATTACAAGTGTTGGAAAGCACTATAGTGAGGGTTGCAGGGTCATCATCACTTCACCTTGGAACTCGAAACTAAATGAGACTTGTAGTGGAATGTCTACAGAGAGCCCTATTTGACCGGTGTTCGAGAGTAATCCTGATAATGAGGAAACAACTCTCTGACTGTAAAAGAGGTTGATGGAAAAAATTCGGTTATTCTAGAATATTGGTGGCCTTTTTCTTTAAGAGGGTGCCTGGTTTGAGTCCTGCAGTACCACTACTAGTTCATTCTCCCTATTAGCCTAGACTGAGTAGGTGAGGGGAAATATTCCTCCACCGGGGAGGCGGTGGATCGGTTCAGATTGTATACGAAGATGACTTCTACGTGACTTCTACTTATGGTGCGAGAGACAACTACTAGCACTGGAACAATTTCCATATGCTGGGATAGATTTCCGAGGTGACATCGACGTTGTCCTCCCTCCTAGAGGAGCATGGGGAGCGTTAGGTATTTCTGTTTTCAAGTTTTTAAATTTTTATGAATTTTAGTCATAAAGATATATACATATGTATAAGAGTTTTTAATCCTATAAAATGTTAACTTTCAAATATTGGACTAGTCTGCCCTGCTAGGCATCCACGTATGTATGCGTGTCCTGTGGAAGGAGAAAATCATGGCTTGATTAGAGTTCTTGAGGGGAAGTTTGCCAGACTTACCCAAAGAGTACCTACTTTGCGTATTGAGCATATCCATGCCGTTATGCAGGAGCTAGTGGTTGGTATACCACCTGTCTGGATACGCCTTATGAGGTGGGAAGCTAGAGCAGTGCTTGTATACATCGACACCGTTGAGGCTACTGTAGCTGAGGAAGATGAAGAAGCCCAAGACCAGGGTGATCAGAATGATCAGGCGGACCAGGGTGGTCCAGATGACCAGGGTGGACATGCTGACCAGGGTGGTCAAGCTTAGACCTAGGAGCATTTTATGGACTTCGATCCATTTTTGTATATTTTTTGTATATTATACAATTATGATTGGATCTAAGGATCAGAAACTAGACCTATCTATATGGACAGATATTCACACACACACACACACACACACACACACACACACACACACACACACACACACACACACACATATATTGTCGGTTTTATTTACATGTTTGTGTAATGTATATGTTGTATATTTTTATAAAAAATGTGTTAAGTGCCAGTCCAAGATATAATTAGCATATGAATCAGTTAATGATTTTGATTTCTTGGAATATGATTGAATGTAATAAACTCAAAATTTCTTTCCAATAACCTAACTTGCATAAACTGACGTACTAAAATAGGGTTCCGAACCTGATAAGCTTGATTGAGATGGGAAACCACCAGTTGAGAGTCAAGTCTGAATTTCAACTGGGTAATGCCACATGACAAAGCATCCCATAAAATATCAATGACAGCCCTGTATTTGGCCACATTATTGGTAGCAGGACCTAGGCAAGCGCCTCCAAAGGCAACTAGCTGTCCTGAGGGTGAGTAAATAACCCATGCGGCTTAAGCTAGGTTACAAGTGTGGCGACTAGTGCCATCTGTGAAACATATGAACCACTCGAAAGAGATCTGTAACAACCAACAAATGGTATAATAACAAAAAATGACGAACTAATGTACATAAAATTACATACAATAAAAATACAGGAAAAAGTGCTAAGCCTAAGCATAGTATGTTTTCAAGTAGAGCCCATTTCTAGGCTTGGGTAGCTTATTCCCCACAAAATCAGTTAATTCATATACACCTTTCTTCAAAACATTTGACATGACATAAGGTCCTAAACACATAGACCTGAATTTTCCTGCCCCCAGGGGTTCTTTTTCTTGATCCCAGAGCAAGATAAGCTCCCCTCTTCAGAAAAAATTCGAGGTTTGACCGATTTATCGTATTGATTTTTAGCCCTATTTTTATGACCCTAATTTGCTATCAACGCATCGCTATGCTGCTCATATATATGTTCTAAGTGTAACAAATGTTCTTCAAGCTCAGTCGTATCAAGTAACACATGAACATCAATCTTTAAGGATGGGATTTCGCATTCAACCGGGGTTACTGCTTCCACCCCATGAACGAGTTGGAAAGGAGAGACCCCTGTAGCAGTTTTCACATTGGTTCGATAAGCCCAAAGTGCAGGATACAGTATGATGTGCCAATTGGAATGGGCTGCATTAATGGTGCGCTTGAGAATAGTCTTCAAGGTTTCATTTACAGCCTCGACTTGGCCAATCGCTTGAGGGTAGAAAGAAGACGAATGTTCTTGTTTAAACCCTAGTATAGTGGTCAATTCAGTCATCATACTATTGTGGAAGTGACTTCCATGGTCAGTGAAAATCTATTGAGGAATATCGGACCGTGCGATAATTTGGTTGAAAACGAAAAAAGCTGCAGTTTCCTCATCAGCTTTATACATGGGCATTGCTTCTTCCCACTTCGTGAAATAATCTACAGCGACAATGATATGTTTGTTCCCCCCAGCAGAGACTGGATTGCACGTCATGTAATCTAAGATGATGGGAAATAACGGAGAAGGATGTGACCGCATCTTTCTAGTGTAAAGCTGACAGGAAATAACGAAGCAGGATGCGACCGCATCTTCCTGGTGTAAAGCTGACAAGAATGACAGTGCTTCACGGCTTCCACACAATATTTAAATATCGTGGGGTAGAAATAATCAGCACATAAGATCTTTTGGGCCATTACTAATCCAGATAAATGACCCCCACATGCTCCACTATGGGAATCATTTAGGTCAGTCTCTGCTTCTTTGTGGGTAATACATCGACGCAAAATAGAATCTACCCCCCTACGATATAAAATATCTCCAATAATGAGGTAGTTTTTGGAATGTACGTGTTCTAGAGATAGACAAGTATATCTCTGTACCAAGGGTCAGAGGTGGAAATCAAAAAGATATGCTCATCTGGGAATGAGTCTTCTTCAATGGCTACATCTTCCTCGACCGAAAATTCTGCAATGAGATCAACAAAAACTAAGGATTTTTTGGATTTGGCGGATTGGAAATATAAGTCAAACTCCTGGAGAATAACTATCCATTTGTTGAATTTTCCTCCAACTATCCATTCGGACAAAACATTTTGTAAAGGATTAACATCTGCCACTACCATCCGGGTCCTCAGTAAGATGTAGTGACACAACCTCTAAACAAGATACAGAGATGATAATGCCAACTTCTCGACGTGGCAATACCTAATTTCAAGGCCAGCTAAAGCACATATAAGATAGTAGACGAGATGCTCTTGGATTTTATCATCCTACTGGACTAGTGATACCCCTATGTTCGACTCGGATGTGGCCAGATACAATATAAAATCATGAGAGTAATCTGGCGGGCGCAGTAATGGTTTCAACAACAAAGATTTATTTAATTCCTCAAATTCAAGTTGTGCAATTTCATCCCATACAAATGGGGTGTCCTGATTCAACAAGCGCATGAAACCTTTAGTGATCTTGGCATAATTTACGATAAAACGTCGAAGAAAGTTGGACTTCCCTTGTAGGCTTTGAAGCTGTCTGATGGAACGAGGAGGAGGCAAATTTACTATGGCCTCAAATTTCAAAGGATCCACCTAAATACCTTTATTGGAAAAAATGAATCCGAGCAGTCTCCCTAACTCGACACAGAAAACACACTTGTGGGGATTCAAGTGAATTTTGTAGTATCTGCATCGTTTAAAGGTTAAACGCAAGTGATCTGGGTGATCGATCCTCTTACGAGAATGTGCTGGTAGATCATCAAGGTAAGTTTTGACTCATAATGATGATCCTAGAGTAGAGTTCGAAACGTCGAGATCTTCAACTCTTCAACGTAGCTTCCTTTTTACCTCAATATATTTAATGTCATGAAAGGAAAAATTCCTTTCCTGCTGAAAGGTAGCCCTTGCATTTTTTTATCCAAAAGGCATTTTATTGTATGCAAATGTACCCCAAGGACAAATGAAATTTTTTATATGTTGGTCTTTCGGTTTAATTTGAATTTGATTATACCCAGAGAAACCATCCATAAACAAAAAGACTTCACTCCCGGCATAGACATCAACGATTTGATCTATGAATGGTGTGGGGTAGTTATCCTTAGGATAGGATTTGTTTAGATCGCAAAATTCAGTACAAACACATATTATCCCTTGTTTTTTGTCGACAGGAATGGGGTTGGATACCATTCTATCAAAGCTATTGGGTAAATGCAACCAGCTTTCAGCAGTTTTTCAACTTTAGCTTTAACAGCTACCGCTTTATGTGGATTGACAGATCTTAGTTTTTGTCGAATGGGTTTGGCATCATGGTATGTTTAGATTTCATGCTTGACTATTGATGGATCTATGCCTAGAATCTCCTCATATGACCAGGAAAACACGTCATGGAATTCATTAACTAAGGCTGTATAGATCGCAATCTCCTCCGGAGAGCAGTTTTCACCGATGTGTACATTTTCCACAACATTTGGGTTTGTAGAGATGTTGATAGGAATAGTAGTGAAATTTTTTTCCATATTCCCCTTAAAAAATATTCCTTCCCTTGGTAAGGGATTAATAGGTGTATCAACATCACCTGCCAGTCTCATATGGAACTCTTGGTTCTCAATCCTGCTTAACTTTGGAAGAAAATAGGATCGATGGTGAAGATCTTCGCAAATCTTATCTTGTCCGCACATAGCTTCTAGAATGGCTTCATCAGAAGGCAAAACCATATCTAAGCAGTCTCTAGAATGCAAAGAGTTCTCTACCCATGTAAGAAGATAGGCTTCTTCTGAATCCTCTGAGACTCTGAGAGGGACTGGAATGGATCAACAATGGTATGAATGATATCTTGATAATCTACTTCCGCTGTCAATAAGGGCACTTCAGGTTCATGGAGGGAAGGAAGAACCCAAGGATCTATTCTATCAAGAACCGTGACAATAGACTTCCCTACACTAGTAGAGCCTAAATAATTAATCAGATCTGGAAAATCGAATGTGCCCATCAATGATGCATACAGTCTATCCCCTAAGCTCTCTGAATCAGGTTTAACCTGATCAACCAATGGCACAGTGGAATCATTAGTTTCCATGTGGCCCTTTCGAGTAAAAATGAGTTGGTCTATAGTAACCAACTTCCCTTCATGCAGAAACACTACTACCCGAAGTACGGCCGATGCAATAGCAGACATGGCATAAGTGCAACTTCCCCCCAGGAGCAAGTTATAATCCAAAGGTGCATCAATCACTCTACCTCAATAAACATTGGCTTCCCTACCAACTTTATTTTGAAAGCTGATAGGATACGATATGGATGAAATGACGTTCCATTGAAAGCAGTAAGTAGGGTGTTCAATGGAAATAACTTGAGAGATCCAAGAGCTTTTCAGCAAGACAAGGACGCGACACATGTGGAAGCACCCTCATCGACAACTGCCCTTCCAATTGTTTTTACGACATGGATGACATCTATCGATAAGGCCACATGATAAGGTAGGCAAATTTTGACATCAGACAAATTAAACTTTGCCATGAGGCTTAATGAATCCATGCTACCTAAGGCTGCTAAGAGTGCATCTCGCTGGGTGGGACAACTATATAACACATCTAAATCTGACATCGCACAAGGGGTTTGGGATAAATATTCAACTACAAAGTAGTTCGCTGCAACCCTAGCATTGGGATTGTGCAAGGTTTTCTTGAAGACACCTTTCAGTATCTTGGGCAAAGGTTCGGCAGGTTTTTCAATCGTGAGAGGGTTAGAAGTTTCACCTGTAGACTTACCCTTCTCCAAAGCCTCTGTCTTATAGTTCTTTTTCCTAGTATGGAGTAAAGTATGGATTGAACCATGTTGATATAATTGGGGTTAGGAGCATTTGGGGATCCCCCTGCTATATTTGAAGTTGAAGCAAAATTTTGTCCTTGGGGAAAAGGATCCTTCAGGACAGCTGGTTGTTGGCCTTTTACTAGCTTCTAAGCTTGGTCAATAAGGGGACATTGATGGGTCAGGGGAATTTCACCTTATTATTTTATTTTTTTCCCCCATGAGCATTGTTTATGGGTTTTTGCTTATTTTGGTTTCCCTCACCTTTCTTTCCTTTCTTCTTCTTCCCACTGGGCTGCTGATTTCCCTTTTGAGAGGATTGTGCAAAAAAATTTGCATTCTAGGGTGAGGGGGAATCCTTTGCTACCTCCACCATAGAATGTTTGATAGACAAATCATGGATCTATTTAGCCAAAGACTATATAGTGGGAGATTTCACAGAACCAGCCACACCATCGGCATGGGGTCTAGGCTTAGGTTTCTCTACATTATGTTTTGGCCTCGGTGCATCGGGGATGATTTCATATAAAATCCCAGACTAAGAATATATAAAATATAGTTGCTGGGACCTGAGGATATCCTCTTCCTCATTGGTCACTCCTGAAGTAGATACATCCTTAGATATATATGGCAATAGGGATTTAAAGAACCATTCTAGTAAAAACTCGGGAGGAATAGTGGATTTGATAAGGCTCTTCCGTCTTCTCCACTCTTGGATGTGATCCAAAATATGAGTGGCCTTGTCCTGCCAAAAGGTAGACAACAAGTATGTACCGAAATCATACCAGATAGGAAGTTGGAAGTGACTAAGGCATACGTTAGCCAAGTCCCAAAAACTATCAAACGCAGCAGAAGGTAGTTCAGTGTGCCATTTTGCTATGGTACTGGTCAGATTTCTTTTTAACAATCTCAACCGAACTGTATCATCGTTCAGTGAGTTGGAAGAGCACCGTAAGTGGAAAGTGGTGACATGAGCTCCTGGGTCATCACCAAATTTTCTTTCGAATTTTGGAATGTCCGAGGGCAGCTTGGTTGGAAAGGGTGGCCATGAGGAGTTATGTCTCACTGGGTCATTCATTAACTTGGACAAGTCTGGAAAGTTTAAATTTTCCAGGAAAGGGAGCTTGTGTCTAACCAAAGCATGAAAAGTACCATCTTGGGGATTAGAGGGACTTGCCCCCATGTTCCCGGCTGTGAAGGCAGGGTTTCCCCCTGCTGCCGGTTGAGAAGTGGTCGGGTCGCTTTAGAAAGGATTCCATCCATAAGCCAGTGGATTGTTTATGTCCAGTGCAGTATATGAGGTTCGAGCTACCCCAGTAGAAACTAGGGTTTGGAACACAGGAGAAGGTATCCCTCCGCTAAAAAGAGATAAAGGAGAGCCTATGAAAGGAGTTGAAACCAAAGTTTGAAAACCTTGACCATAAGGATTAGGGTTTCCAAACTATACCCCTACATATGTGGGTGTTGGACCTACATATGGAGTGGATGGGGGAATGTTCCTCCCATTCCAAGGAAAACCCTGGACAAATGATGAGGATCCTATAGGACCACTCCGAGCAATGTGTGTGAAGGAAGTAGGAACAGAAGGTACACTAGTAATCCCAATGACCACTCCACCAGAAGTACCTACTAAATTTGTGGAAGTCGGTTGTTGAACCACTCGGCTAGATGGAGTTAAAGGTGTAGTAGGTATACTTGTTCTAGGGGTACCAATCGAGGGAGTTGGAACCCCTTCAGCTGGAGTGGCTGAGGCGGATGTATAAGAACTTTCTCCTGCAGTAGACATTAGTCTACCTAGAGGGACACCAATCACAAGCGAATTGAAAGGACAAACCTGAACAATCACAAGATCGTTTAAGTCAGTTAGAGGTGAATTAAAGTTCCTTGCAAACTCGTCAGCCTACAAGTTTCTATCTCTACTATAGTTAAGTCAAACTAGTCTGTCCTAAGTTCTAGTTCACCCAGAACTTCACTAACTCCTATCAGTTTGAAAGAACCATCCGTGTCTAATGTCCTCCTTTGAGGGGGAGGTGGAGATTCCAATGTAATCAATGGAGGAAGTTTTTGCAACCTTCGAGACCTTCTAAGACATTGGTCCTCCATGATTGTAAATTTGACTCTTCACACCCTAAGGTCGGCTAAACACAGACAAACCACGGAGCAATCACTACAAAATTTTTCTAAAGTGTCAACAATCACAAGGGGTATAAGATATGCTTTTCTGAAGAAAGCTGAGAGACGGTTTCTTGACATCCTTGAAGAGGTTCTTAGGCACAAGCAGGGGAATCACCCACTGCCCTCCTACACTTTCAACAAGAGTTACCTTCCAATCTTATCAAAGGTCAACCAAAAATAGCTTTCCAGTTTACCTATGTATAAACCCTAGTTATCAAAGAGACTAAAGGCCACCTTAACTATATCAATAGTCTGGGGGGATAGTCACATGCCTGGTTTGTACGCATGGGCAGGGTAGCAAAGCCTGAAACTCTATCTAGGACAGAATCCCCATATGCGCAAAAACCTTGGTCTACGTTTTGAAAAGGAATCAGAGGGTTATCTCCTCAGTCCAAGCCTCCACGTGGCCTCGTGCTTAACTCTCGTTTGAGAGGAGCTTCCCAGATACTACCAACATAGAGAAGGATTTACCTATCGATTGGCCAACTACGTCTGAATTTAAACACTTGTGGAGATTTTACATTTCCTATCCCACAAGTCTAGCCTAAGCTAGTAGGTGTATGACCCTATAAAACAAAACTTCCTAATAAATTTTAAATTATAGCGTTCATTTTTAAGGGTTGTTCTTAGTCAAAGGGTAAGTGGTGTGAATGATTGTGATATTATAGACTCGATAAGAAAAGTAAAAAAGGTGTATAAAATGAATTCCAAAACAAATTACAACTACGTAAGACAAGCTTCTTTTCTTTTTGTAAATATGAGCTAATGAAATTACAACTAAGTATGAGAAGACTAAGACTTGCTTTTGTAATTTTTGAAATTTTATTCAAAAATACTGAAAATAAAATTACTAAATGCGATTAAATGCAAAAGTATCAAATATTTTTCTTCACTTTTCAAATTCTTCAAAAATTACCATGCACCTAAATGCAAAATTTCTTGAGTATGTTTGAATAATCAGACCATGAAGAAAGCAATATGAAGTATAGTGGATTTGCAAAAACCAAATTCAACCACTTAAGGAGGAGACTTGGTAAACACCTAACTTGGGAAGAATCAATGAATAAGATCCACTAAAGTCACTAAAGGACAAGTGACAAATTGATACCACTCAAAAGCAGTACAAAGTATATGGTATCCAAAATCCTGATCACTGGCTCAGATACACAGCACTGAACCTATCACCCAAACAGGAGAAACCACTTCAAATTTCTAAGTGCAAGAAGACTCAAACAATAAAACTCAAAGGATTAATGAAAAGCACAAAGCATGGTGTACAGGACTTTTGAACTTCCAGGAAGATACCAGCAACAGAAGACCTTCAAGCAGAGAAAAATCCAAACAAGACAAGGACAAGCAACCCTACCTAAATTTGTTTGTTTCTACAAGACATATGTGACTGTATTATAGAGCAACCCGCGTACTGTAAGTGACTGTCTTATAGAGAAACCCACGTATACAAGTTGATGTACGTGACTGTGTAGCACAGCAACCCACATACACAACAAATAAAAATTTCAAAAATAAAAAATAACAAAGGTATTTGGACACACTACTGCAAACCAAAGGCAAGATAGACAACCACACACAAAATCGGAGCAAAGAATAGGCAAGTCTCTACAAGACTAACCCACAACAAGCTGGATTCCCCAGTGGAATCACAAGTTTTGTTGTTCAGGATATAACACTCTTGTAACCTAGGGTCTGGGGTTACCAAATTACTACTAACTTGCAGACAATAATCTTTACCAGAGAATGGAAAGGGAATAGGAATAAAGTCTTAACTTACCCGATTACTGACGGTTGATCCCAGCTTGATATTCTCCCGCTCCTCTTCTCTCTAAAGCTTCCAGGGATGCACCTATTTCACCTGCAAAGATAAAACCCTTCAATTAATATCACATGCATATATATATATATCATAGGTTATATGAAAAGCATATCAAACATATAATCAAATACATTCATTAACCAAAATACATGAAATAAACTCAACACAAGACTAGAAGAAGAATTCTCTTTATTAACAATCGATGAATGAGATAAGAGTACAACCTAGCTTCTGAGACAAGGACTCCTCTGTAACCAAAGGACTTTGAGTTTTGCTGATCCAAGATTTCTAAAGATATACCACCAGCATAACTTTTCTCTCTAAAATTGATTGATTAGTCCCCACCCAAAAGCCTCTATTTATACTTTGGGAAATAGAGTGGTTTCAAAGGTTGGGTTGGTTGAAACAGTTGGGGTAGTTATGGATTAGGGCCCAACTAATCTCATCTAATCATGTTTTATATTTTTTAAATTCAAACTAAGGTGTACACGACTATTAATATAGGAAATCCATGTATGACACGTGAGTTGCTCGAAGGAAACCCACGTATGCTGGTGTACGTGGGTTGCAATGCAAATACTCGCATACAGTACGCTAGTTTTAATGCAGATAGTTGTGTATGCAACTCAACACTTAGAAAAAATATATATTAAGCTGGTTTTGAGGGTAAATGCATGCCAGGTCATGCCCATCTATAGTGTTTTGGCAAACTTCAATCCTAATTTGTCCTTTTGTGTACCAACATAAATAATGTCAGCACTCGGATGGAGAAGTGCCATTTGGGCTGATAACAGAACCCCAGTAATAAAGGAACTTCCAGTTTCACCCAAACTTTGTTATTCACATCTATTGAGACTCCAACAAGGATATTCATACTTGCAGAAACCCCAACACTGCTATGTGAGGTTCTTAAGTCGAACTCCATGATTCAAATAAATATTTTTTATTTTTTTTAAAGAAATGCATATTTAATTAAAAAGAAATAAGATGCATCAAAGATGCTCCAACTCTAAGTTGGAATTTATAAATTATATTTTATTCTTGGTGCTGAATCCAGAGGATGTTTGATAAACATTTTAGTAGTGTAGCCCTTGAAATTTTTATGAATATTGATTTATTTAATTTTGTTTCTTTTTCTTATTATTCTAGATATGGGCATGCAAATTCATAGTGGATATATGTTGAATGGATAATATATGTATCCATGTTGTATCCCTTCTATATATGATTTCATGTTGGATATGAGATAGATCTGAATTCAAAATGTATCTGGGTACATAGGAAGCGGGGGGGGTTATATATAAAATTGTCCATTAAAATATCCATTCACCCAACTTTCTGATAGCTTAATCATGCCTTCCTCATCACCAATTCATAGATGTTTTGACTCTTGGAGGAAAATTTTGGGAAAATAGCATGAGTAGAGTGAGCCTCAATTCAAACTATTATGTACATGTGTGTATTTATTATTTACAATTAATGGTTTGCATTAGGTATATAACTAATTTGTAAGATATGTTGAGGTAGGTTGCATTCTAAAGTAAGTGTTCTTATCAATATGTTCCATCAAAAGATTGATTTGGCTATGTTGTTTGTACTTCTAGATCTTATACGTTAATTAAGAATCCCTTATATTCATTTAGTATGAGTCTTTGAAAAGTATGTTGGAGGTATGAGAGAAGCTCTGGAACACATTATATATGAGGTATGAGAGTAGATTTGGAACACGTTACATATGTGCACTTGTTTGAATTGATTATGACTTGCAATTAATGGGGATAGAAATATTGAGAAACTTGGTAGGACAATTACATTATTGATTTCAATGGAATCATTTGAATGTAAGAAATGTAAAATGCTTGTTTAGTGAAACTATACAAGTAAATACCAAGTACCTGTTAATATGGGTCCTGAACCAAAGTGCCAAAAAAATGTGGAAGGATGGAAGGAGAAATATTAAATTTCCCTAAATGGAAGTGAAAATTCAGTGCATGCATTGGATTTAATAAAACAATATATTGAAGACATTAAGTCTAGTTCATCATTGTAATAGGGGTGTTAAAACCCTATTTTAAACACATGAATTTTTATGTTTCCTTTTGTTTGAAACCACTGAGTCTAGCTCATCATTGTAATGGGGTGTTGAAACCCTATTTTAAACACATTAATTTTTATGTTTCCTTTTGTTTATCCTTGGAAAGTTGGTTGGACCAGTTATTAGTTGTTCTAAAATTTAGAAGCTTCTTATGCACATGTAGATGTATTGCTCAATGTACAAAAATAAATAAAAACCCCTTTCTCCCTTTTAAATTCTAATGTGTTATCTCATTGTATGTTTGTACATGATTTTAAAATTGGTTGCCTTTCTAAATTTCTACAATGAACCATTTATTCATGGGAAATTAGGGAAGTCCTGGTTTACTATGATAGTACATGATGTATAGAAGAAATTATTCCTCTTTTAAAGTGCATAATATGATTCTTCTTATTGTAATTTTTGTATGGTTGTGAGAAATGTTTTATAGTAAACTGCAAGTATAGAACATTTCTCCTGTAAAAAATTGGTTTACTATTCAAAGATCCAACTTTTAGTTTTCTTGTTTATTCTTGAAATGTATTATGGAAAATTACAAGCCTTAGATTTATTTATTTTCTCTATGATATTGATTATATGTTTAGTATACTCAATGAATAGAAACATGATATATAGAGAAAAAATTCATCTATATTCATGCAACTTTTAGTTGAAAAAGGCAAAGGTCATCTTCAAAGGTAGTTCCAAAATATTTCGAGCAGACTTGACTTGTTACAAAAACCTACAAATTGATTTATTCTACATGAATATGATACACATACAACAATAGTCCTCCCATGCGGATGAAATATTTTTCAAACAAATTTCTTCTGTCTATATTCTTCTATTAATATTTTTCAAAGACTTAGAGACTAGATCCTTACCCACATTCCATAGAATGACTACTATAAATTCCAGGTTAGCAAATCAAGATCATCAATTTTGTTCTCTCTCATGTTAACAATTCAATTTCTTTCTCTTCAGGCACTTCTTTAAAGACAAATATTGTGGTAACACAAAGAAAATTATAAAATAACAATATTGGTATGTTATTCATGTTGTATGTTAAGCTGGGATATGTATTAATTAAATTTTATAACATCGAAAAAGTCTCTAGAGTATGAAAAAATGTAATATCAACACCATTGACTTCTAGATACCACACTTATATAGCATATAGATACCCTTTTTTATAGCGTGTTAAAGTTTTTAACAGTTTGTGATATATTTTATGTTACAGTTGGAATCGTAGCGTGTTAATTTTGTAAGTGTGTGTGTTTTATTTTTAGTGTGAACTTTGATTAAGTGTGAACTTTGATTCTCTTTAAAGGTTCTAGCTCAATGGAAGAGAACTTTCCTGACAGGAATGAGATGGTGGCTTGATTCTTCTATGCCCTATCTACATAAATCAATGACTAATTAAATGACCAGTTAACAACAATCAATGACTAAATAAATGACCATTTAACAACAATCAATTACTAAATAAATGACCATTTAACAACAATCAATAACTAAATAAGCGACTAAATGCACTACCAAACCATGATAATTAATGACCAACTAGCGACAATTAATGATCAAATAAATGACTAAATAGCGACAAATAATGATCAAATAAATGACTAAATAGTGACAATAAATGACTCGATATATGACCAATTCTTGAATAAATTCAAGAAATTTATGACCAAGTGATAAATGAACAATTTGGTCATGAGATAATTGACTTGTAATTTGTCACCAACAACCATGTGACCAAAATTAGTCATTATCGCCGATTTTTAGTCATTTTTTAGTCATTAATTACCCATTTTGTACTAGAGAATTCACCACTAATGGCTAATATTTTTTCCAAAAGAGATTATAGATTAAATCTCATTCATCTGTGGTGATTTGTCAAGTATTGAATTGATGGGTTTTAATTTTCCACAAATGGCTAGGGTTTCACCCACCCATCTAAATCGATGAACCACATGCACTCACAAAATTTTGTAATGGATTAAGAGAGAATATACTCATTTAATTATCAAAGGAGAACATTCAATCTACTAACGACATGCATATGACCCAAATTGTAGTGGTGGGGGGTCTCCTTATAGTTTAAAAGAAGGTGACAAGGAGGCAAGAAAGGAGTGTACCTCTATCCCATCACCTAAGGAAAGCATGTCCCATGGAAAGACTTAGGGGCACAATAAGGATTTAGACCCATATAAAAGGACTTAGGAGTTTTATGTGAGGGTTATTAGGAGTAACTTAACTATTAAATGTTTTGATATGTATGGTCTTTGACCTACATAACATGGACCATACCAAAGAAATACAAGGATGAGACCATCCAAAGAGGTTTTGGTTCATGTGAATTGTGAAGGTATAGAAAGGAGGCTTTGCAAATCCAATGTAAAGGAAACATGTGATAGTGGTGGCCTATGAAGAAAGTAAAATGGTATGAATCTAGGGGCCTTGAGTCAATGGGAACAAGAAGTAAAAACAATGTTAATCAATGCAAAATTGTGAGAAATGAATGAATATTTTACAAAAATAAAATGAGGGTATGATAGCATTTTTCCCACCCGAACTTGAAAACTATCCTTGAGAATTTGAAACCCCTATGAAAAAAATCCTTATTTTAAAAATGTAACTTGGAGAAGGCACTTCTAGTGTGTTTCATTTTATTGTCATAAAAAGGCTCAAAAGGACATAACATAATTGTTATGATGATAATTGGATTGTTTATGTTTTCTAATAGAAATGTTGTTGTGTAAAGTTGTCATAATTCAATATGGGTATTAAAGGCATCACAAAATTGCCAGTATGAGTATTAAAGGCATCACAAAGTTGCCATAAAATTGTAGAAGTCATAACAATAGTGAACTTATAAAGCCTATAACTTCTAGCTTTAATATCCAAATTCAAAAAGATTATAGTCATTTGAAAGCTATTGCAAAGGAGAAAATAACTAAAAATTCAATTCTTGAAGAGATGCTTATGATTTATCAAAATAATTGAAAGAACATATAAATAGTGTTGGTTGGACCAAGATATTAGCATTATACGGGATGCACACAAAACTCTTATGTTTTTAAATGGGATGCCATGGGTGAAAATTTGGAACATGGAAATGTAGAGATAGAGTCAAACTGGTGTAGAATCCATGAGACTCCTACATATATTATGATATTATATGAGGAGTTTAACGGTGGAATTTCAAAGCCACAAAGCAAAAAATGAAAGACATAGAATCAAATCTCAATAAGTTAAAAACTCGGTAAATGCAACCATGCTTCAAATTTTAAAATACATAGGAAAATGCATAATGGATATAATTGAAATAATGATGGTGGGACTAGGAATAAATCAAGAAGTTGTTCTCATAGGAGCTCCTATAGTTCAATAAGAACCTCCCAACATGGGGCATACAAACCCATCAAAATCATTTGTTTGTGTGTTATATACATTCAAAGAATCACTAAGGGACCATTAATCTTATCATAGGAGTCATATGAGGAAGAGTCCTATTATAGTTAACTTGAAAGGATAATTATAAAACAAAAATACACCTATATTTGATTGTGAGGTTAAATCTAGAAAATAAGTTGAACCTTATCTTCTTGAGATAATAAAATATTTCTAAGTTCATGGTTTTTCTATAAATATGAACTCTAGAGTTTCCATATTCAATTTAAATAGGATAGCTTCTATTGGGTGGGTCCACCTATGAAGAATAAATAAGAACAATGAGAAGAAGGTTGCATTGGATCAATTGAAGAGATACCTCCCATATAAATACCTCTTCAATCATTACTATGAAGGTAATGCAAATACTTCCATGAACTAAAAGTAGGCATATTGTAACATCCCCATCTCTCAATTCGACTTGTGAGAGGGGGAATTAATTGTTTCAACCTCTCAAAAGTTTTTGCATAGCCATAATTAAAAATTTATAACATCTAAATGCATGTGCATATACATAGTAAAAATACATAGCATAAATAACTCAATCCACACACAAAAAAAATCAAATTTCATGTATAAATGTCACAGGAATAAAAATAAAAATAATTTCTTATAAAATACAAAAAGAGTTCCTATATTTAAACAAAGGATATCCAAGCAACTAATTGTGTAAGAGTGATTTTCAACCCAACCGTAGGCACTCTGTCCAACATATACTATTTCTGGTGAGAGGCCACCCCCAAACTGGGATCTGAGGCAACTAGGGTGAAGGTATGGGGTCTTCACTCAGTTAAACTATTTCATAGTGCCTTCATTCATGGTATATTAACTAATACCCCTAATTTCACTATATATTGATAAATACCTACCATAATACCCTTTTCAATCCCCCCTCCCAATACATATTTCCAAATTAAAAAAATCATATTTTTATGAGATATTCCTTATTTTTACTAGATACACCCTTTTATACCCCCCAAATACCTATAAAGTCCCCATACCCTATTCCCCACCCCCCAATACCTACAATATATGACCTTATTTTTCACAATTTAAAAACCCCCTTTATGAATGAACGTGATAAGATATTGGTCACTAAGGTGAATCCCCCATGGGAGAAGGGAACACCTACCAGAATTTCTCACTCATCCCACAACCCATTCCGCTCTCTATGCTTAGCAAAAAACCCATATAGAGATCCAAAGAAATTTCAATCATCCATCATAGCCATGGAACTCCTTCCAAGAACCCCGCAAAACACAAGTAAGGAATTTCCCTTCACTGATCCATGCTTCCCTTAGGAAATACAACCATTACAATGGCTTACCAGTGTGTGTAGTAAGAGTCTTCTCAATTGTATGTTATTGAAGAACCTTCTGTAGCATAAATTATGGCTTCTCAAGAACCCAAAAAGTAGAAGAAATAAATGGATAAGGGTTCCAAGTTTTCTGAAACTCTATTCTCACTTATAGCCATTCAATTTCCTTCCCAAAATTCATCCGTGCCTCCCAATTCAAATATCTGATATATGCTCCGTCTGGCAATGGTCATTGAACAACAATAGTGAAATCTACGTAGTGTAGAAACATGCATGATAGAATGATATATTGATTGCTAACCCCAATGGATATGAGATGATGGTGAAAAGACAACTGACATAGCTTTTGACCATAGAATAAAATGCCTGCTGACAGCTGACATAACTATCACAACCCCCATGCTTCAATAGTTTCATGAACTGACTTTTCCCACCAACCTAACCCATGCATTCAATGATTGGGTTTAATAGTAAAAAATGAATTAATTGGATCATTTAAAGCACATGGTATCTCTTTTCATCCCTCGCCAGAATATTGCTTTTGCAATTGTTTTATTATAT
>LPNX010244657.1:17338-39064 GCA_001517045.1 Pseudotsuga menziesii
ACCACTCCCTGCATCTGGATCGCCCCTGCATTTAGTTAGGCACTTGCATATCATTTCTTTAAGTCAAAATACAAAAACTCGGTGGGCCGGGCCGCAACCAGTAAAGCCTTAGTTTTGTTTCTTGACCTACGGTAGCCGAACCGCAAACCGGATGAATTCCCTATTCCAAACAGTCAATGGGCTAGTTGGGAACGTTGATTGGGGAGAATCCCTTACTGTTTCCGCCTGTGAATTTCCAGGCCTCAACAGTTTTTGCGCTAGAAGGAGGGCCGCCAGTGCATGGCTGGCCGAGGAAACCCGTTTTACCGAGATTATTCCGCTAGTTACAGTTCTGAAAGTAGTGGACCACATAATTCAATTCCGAAAGAAGAAAATAGAGAACATCTATATCCTGTTCGCAACGAAATTGTTAATGATCTGAGAAGACATACCCGTGCTTATGTAAAGAATATTGGAGGGTTGCCTATTATCCACGAATTTCCTAGAAGAGAGTACAAGAAGAAAGACCGTCCTCTAATTGAAGATTTAGTGCTGGTTGGATACTGGGAAGAACTTGTGGAAACCACCATACAGGAGGTTGAATTGCCTTTGAACCAAGTAGGCCCAGACACTCCTTACAGTTCTCCTGTTCACACCCCGGTTGGTTCACATCCTCACTCTCCAGTTGGTTCACCCCCTCACTCTCAGCCTCAACTCATGGCCGACATTAACGCAAATCCACTGAATCCACCTAATCCACCAAATCCACCGCCAGCTTGGAAAGCTAGATCACCTCTAAATCTGACCCCACCTTTGCATGACCTACCTCAAGCCTTTGAGAAGCTACTGCCCAAATTTGATCCAAATGAGAAAATCCTAGTGGATGACCACCTACAGAGTTTCTACTTGGCAATAGAAGGTCTGAGGGCTGGGGAAAACGAAGATGTAGTGTGTATACTATTCCTGCACACCCTCAAAGGAGCTGTGGCCTCGTGGCATTTTGGATTGCCAGCTAACTCTATCCCAGACTGGGATACCTTCGAGAGAATGTTCAGGAGTAAGTACGCAGTCCAAAAGACTCACGCTACCCTCATGAAAGGACTGTGTGCATTAAAGAAAGAGAAAAAGGAAAAAGTGCACAGCTTCACACAAAGGTTTGCAGCATATCTTAAAAATTTCTCTGAAACAGATAAGCTGTCAGACAAAGTACTGATCGAATACTATACTTCAGCTTTGGGTCCTGATTTAGCCATGTTTGCAAAAGGTAGGGCCAAGCCTACCTTAACAGAGACCTATGAAGAGGCAGAAGTGGTGGAAGCAGAAAGAGAAAGTGTGGAGGACTATCCAGAACAATCAGGAGAGAAAGGTACGGGAAGAAAAACCTTATTGTTCACTAAGCCTAAAGAAGAAAAGACACCAGACTATGAAAGCATGGCTAAAATGATGCAAAAGCTGTCCAATAAGATCATAGACTTAGAAAAGGAAAAAGAAGCACAAAATTTCTTCAGGCCATATTATAAGAAAAGGGAGGATGGCAATCAGACCCAACCTCCTCCTCAAAAAACTGCATCCATGAATCTGACAGAGATAGGGATGGAAAATTTCTGTACTTTTCATCAACAGCCTCATTCCGAAAAGAACTGTCTGCAATAGATAAATTCAATGACATTGGTCATGAATAAGATGTTGGATTCAAGATTAACGGAGGAAGATGAAGATGAAAAGAACGAAAATGCTGCTTCCACTTCTACAAAAGGGCAGGAGGACGAGACCATGGCATTATGGAATTCTGTCTCCTTACTCGATGCAGAGGAGGAAAATACCCAGGGACACAAAGATATCAGGGAGGCTAATGTGACAACTAGGAGCAAAGGGGCGGTTAGTGATGACAGTCTTCTGCTCCCAAAGATTCGAAGGCTGCAAAGAAATATAAAAAAGAAATTTCAAGACAAATCATTGGCTGATCAGATTCTGGAATTTACCATTACCAGCCAGGATCTGAAGCAAAACAGAACGTTGCCTAAGCCAAACGAAGAGAATGTGAGTGCTGATAAATCTCAGTCCACTAGACAACTAGTCGAATATGACATTGTCGAAGATCTAAAGAAGATAAAGTCAAACGTCCCGCTGTTTGAAATGTGCAAAGTACCTCAACAGAAAGAAAGGTTGTTGAAAGCACTGGAAACATCAGAAGAAAAGCTGCCCGCTGACAATCAACCTCGGGAGGAAGAAGAAATTGGGGAAGCTAGCATTGGAGGCAAGTCTAAAACTAAACATCCACCTTTCCTCTTGACGTTTGAAATTTTTAATCATAACGTGCACAATTGTCTAGCGGACTCAGGGGCATCAATTAATGTCATGCCCATATCAGTATGTAAGAAAATAAATGGGCAGCCTAAGCCAACCATGTGGAGCGTGGTGCAGTTGGATAGGACAGACGTCAAGGTAGTTGGCGAGATGGAAGATGTTCTAATCCGCTTGGCATCCGATGACAGAGTGTGCCAAGTTATTAACATTGTAGTGGCTGACATACCAGATGCTTACGGCCTGGTCCTGAGAAGAGATTGGTCAGCCAAATTAAATGGGTATTTCGCCATAGATTGGTCACATCTTTGGTTGCCGCACAAAGGAAGTCCTAATCAGATCAAGGTTTTGAGAGAACCTCACATGAAGTACAATGTCACTCAATTGGATGGGAAGAATGTACCAGTCGAATCTATATTGGGAAACTAATTTCTCAAGCTGGAACTGGGGAATTATCAAATGGAAGAGGCCAGCGACACATCTGACACCCAGCCTGATCTTCTTCATTTTTCTCAGGCTGATGATATTGACTGTAAAATAGTAGATTTAGCAGTAGGAGTAGATTGTTTTTCAGTAGATAATGTTTTTTGGACTTTATTTTTCGATGGATTGAAAACATTAGAGGGGTCAGGGGCCGGCTGCGTCCTTATTGATCCACAAAAAAATAAACACTTCCTGTCCTGTAGACTAGAGTTTGAGTGTACTAACAATACAACTGAGTATGAAGCACTGCTGCAGGGACTCAAGAAAGCAATTGAACTACGGGTTAGTAATTTAAAAGTTTTTGGGGACTCAAAAATAGTTGTAAAGCAAATAAGAAATCAAATACACTGTGTTTCCCCTCATTTGAAAGCTTACCAAAACGAGGTATGGGATTTGCTTAAAAATTTTCATGCATTTAATATTATTTCAATCCCAAGAATAAAAAATGCAGCCGTTGATCTTCTAGCTACATCAGCCGCCAGATTGGTTCCCACTAATAACAAATGCTCTATTGAATTACTTTTCAGGCCATCAGTTCCCGACATGATCACCAACTTGCGAGTATTTGATGATGATCAGCAAATAATTGAATGCTTGACAAACGAGGAGGTTTTTAAAGGAGTCATTATCGACGATGAGGAACATCAGGCTGAAATGAAGTATGACAATTTCATTCCCAAAGGGGTCAGGACGTTAGAGAAGATGTTTGACTTGAGCGAGAAATTTAGAAGACCCGCTAATGTGAATATGCACAGCTCAACTCTATAGTTCGAGCTAATAAATTTAGGGACTGAAACGGAGCCTAAGTTCGTGAACCTCGGTAAGTGCTGTTCACCAACAGAAAGAGACAAGTTCCTCAGTTTGTTTAAGCAGTACAAAGATGTCTTTGCATGGATGTATGCAGATTTAAAAACCTATGACACTAATATCATCCAACATATCATTCCTATTAAAGCAGGCGTCAAGCCATATCAGCAGCCGCTGAGGAAGATGCACCCAAAGCTAGAACCACTAATCCAGAGCGAAGTGAAGAAATTGTTAGATGCTAGGATTATTTTTAAAGTCCGGCATTCAGAATGGGTGTCAAATTTGGTGCCGGTCAGAAAAAAGTCGGGAGAAATCAGACTGTGCGTGGACTTCAGAAACTTAAACCGCGCATCAGACAAAGACAATTATCCGATGCCTCCCATGGAGCAACTTCTACAGATGGTTTCCGGTTCTGAATTGTTTTCATTGTTAGACGGATTCTCTGGCTACAACCAAGTGTTAGTGGCTGAGGAAGATAGATTGAAAACAACATTCAGAACTAAATGGGGAACTTTCGCATATAGAAGAATGCCTTTTGGCCTAATTAATGCTGGCGCGACATTTCAGAGAGCTATGGACATAGATTTCTGAGGACTGATTGGGTGAAGTGTGGTGGTCTACCTTGATGACATAACAATATTTTCAAAGAAAAGAGGGGAGCACACGTTCCACCTAAAGCAAATTTTCGAGCGCTGTCGGAAGTATGGCATTTCCCTAAATCCTAAGAAGTGCGTATTCGCGGTCACAGAAGGCAAGTTACTGGGGCATATAGTGTCAAAAAGAGGTATATCTATAGACCCAGAAAGAATCAAAGCCATTGAACAAATTCCCATGCCCCATAATAAAAAAGGAATGCAATCCTTCATGGGAACAATAAATTTCGTACGTAGATTTGTGCCTGATTTTGCCCAGACTGTTAAACCATTATAGCAGATGGTCAAGCAAAATGCACAGTTTAAGTGGACTGAGACTGAAAAGAATGCTTTCAGTAAAATCAAGACTGTTGTTGCACATGCGCCCTCTCTTAAAAGTCCAGACTTTGACAAGGACTTTATTATGTATACATTTGCGTCCGATGATTCATTAGTAGTTGTACTCACGCAAAAGGAAGAAGGGGGTGATGAATTCCCAATCTCTTTTATGAGCACTGGGCTACAAGGAGCTGAATTAAACTACCCAGCCATTGATAAGCAGGCATACGCAGTATTTAAGGCAGTAAAGCAATTCAGGCCTTATATAATAAAAATCGTACCAAGGTAATAGTCCCTTACCCAGCTGTATGATCCCTTCTCATTCAAAAAGAATTAGGAGAAAGAAGGGGCAACTTGGTAACATCGCTTCAAGAATACGATCTTGAATTCAAACCAGCTACTATAGTAAAAGGTCAGGGGTTATGCAAACTGATGGCTGGGAAGACAAACAATGAAGAACAAGCATGGGAAGATGAAGCTGATTTGCATGTAACGGATGTTTGCCCTTTATTCACAGCTCCTGAGTCATGGTATAGAGATCTTGTGCAGTACTTGCAGTCAGGGGTGTTACTGGAACATTGGATTTCCAAACAAAGAAGAGCTCTGCGTCTGAAATCAGTTTCCTATCAAATCGTAGAAGGCGTATTGTTCAGAAAAAACTATGATGGAGTCCTCCTGAGATGCTTGGAGAAAGAGGATGCTGAGAAAGTAATGTCTGAATTGCACGATGGCCCGGCTGGGGGACATTACTTAGGGGACACTACAGCCCACAAGGTTCTCAGAGCCAGTTATTACTGGCCAACACTTTTCAGGGATGCACATGCACACGTCAGAAAATGTGATACTTGCCAAAGGTGTGGTGGAAGACAGCCCAGGGCAGTAGCACCCCTAAAGCCTGTTATGATCACAGAACCATTTGAACAATGGGGGATGGAGAAATAAAACCGAATTCTTCTCTGCTACATAAGTACATTCTTACTGCGACTGATTACTTCACTCACTCGGTCGAAGCTATCCCATTACGCAAGATAAACGAAGATGAAGTCATCAGCTTCCTACAAGATCATATCATGACCAGGTTTGGAGTTCCAATTTCAGTAGTTTTTGATAATGCTAAATACTTTTCATGCATTAAATTGACTACTTTTGCTCATGAGAAAGGGATAAAATTACATTATTCTGCTAACTACTATCCGCAAGGGAATGGCCTGGCTGAATCCTCCAATAAAAACCTCATTAGAATCCTGAAGAAGACTGTCATAGAAAACCAGCAAAGTTGGCACTCAGCCTTACCAAACGCCCTGTGGGATGACAGAGTTACCCCCAAGTATGCAGTAGGAGTGTCACCCTATACCCTCGTGTACGGAAAGGAAGCCATCCTGCCTCCCAATATTCTGCTACCGTCTTCCATACCAGCTCAAGAGTCTAGGGGGTCGGACGATGAGGTTCTGCAAATAAGAATATATAATCTCCTAAAAGCAGAAGAAGCCAGATCCAAGGCTAGAGAACGTTTCAAACAACAGCAGGAGGTAATCAAAAGGTGGTTTGACAAGCATAAAGCTGGGAAAAAGGACTTTGAAGTAGGAGACTTAGTTCTCAAGTGGGACCACCCCCATGATGAAAAGGTAAAGCATACCAAATTCCAGCAGTTATGGGTAGGCCCCTTTCAGATTGTAGCCAAACTTGGCCCTGCCACTTATAAGCTGCAATATTTACAGGGATGGGAGGAGAACTTGCCAGTTAATGGTTTGGTTCTCAAGCCCTACTTTTCTTAGTTTTCTTCGATTTGTTCTGCCTTGTACATAAATAAGCTGTGTGGTTTTTTTCGAGTCATGCTTTCATTTGATTTAATTGTAAGTGTTGATTTTCAATAAGGGAAACGAACTTGCGTTTGTCTGGAGGATATTAAGGTCTTTTGGGAATAGAAAATATGTTGAGTATCAGCCTGTCTATTGCTTAAAGAATTCTTCCAGCCTAGCAGTTTTCTCGAATAAAATGTTGTGTGCATTGAAGTCCAGCTTAACCCCTGTGAATTAAACCGGATTCAAAGAGTCTGGAGTACTATGTCGGGGCTCCATCCACGTCACATTCGAAATGTCCTAAGGAGCGACAGTAAAGGACCCATGAGAGGAAGCAAGGTGAACAACGTATTAAATACAAATGATCCCATGCCAAGAGGCAAATGCCAAAAGGCAGATAAAGAGTCAAACTTCTATAAAAGCATCATAAATCAAAGCAAGTGCTAAAGCATAAATACTAAATTGCCAAAAGATCATCTCTGTCCGTGAGCTGAGACTTAAAGTACACCACTCACACAAAAGGGCACTATGGGATAGAGGATCTTGAATTAAAATTCAGTAAGAAAGGCGTACAGAAGGACTCAGATGAAAGGACAAAATTCCAAAGGCACAAAGTGTTAAAATGGCATGGGAACGAGGAACAAACGAATACTGTTGTTTACTATATGCTACAATCCTGTGGTGTCCACACTGTTAGCTACCTGAAAACAGAGGTAATAATGAAAATCATACTCTGGCCTCAACATAGTGGTCTGGACTTGAAGGTTTCGGTTGCCCCTCTCCCCAAATGGGACTAGCATCAATGATTAAGGTACACACTTCTGTCATGAGAGAAATCTGGACAACTGGAAGATTTCGTTTAATGCATTTTGGTCAGGAAACAGTCTGCTACTCAAAGAAAAGTCACCCAGAGGTCTAGGTTCACCAGGTAATCGCCAGTTGTTGCTGCCGCAACTGTTTTTCCCCCCCAAATTAATGTTTTAATTTCTGGGCCCCTCCTCATTACTTTTGTTTGGCTTGATCGTTGAGCTCCTTGAGCGTGATTTCTTCCGTTTCTCTGAAGGTGGATGCCAGTAATTTATGCATGCCTTGTTCATTTTTGGGTTTGAGTCATGAATGTGTGGTCGAAGAGAAGAAAATTTGTTGTTCTTTAGCGCATCCTCTGTGAAAAGAAGCGATTTTGGTTACAGCCGATCCTTAGCACTGCTCAAATACTTGAGTTTCCCTATAAGTGGGCCTCTTTTACTGCTGGATCGGGGGCTGCGAAGTTTCAACCCTTCCGCCGTTGCGGCTCCTAGACTTTTCTTTCATCCGATTTCCTAAACTGTCCGATGCCCGATGTATGTTAACTGTAAATCGCTTGTCCATAGTTTCTGTTCGCCTACCGTTGCGGCCAGGAAGAGATAGCCAGCGTCTGATCTAAGTCTCTTCCGACGTCCGACTTATTTTCCCATCCGTTCCGCATGCCCTCTAGCTCTCCTCCTCCGCCGTTGCAGCTGCTAAAGTCTTCTGGCTTCCGAAGCTAAAACCCTCTGACGTCCGACTCATGGCACCTCCCGCCCACGTTTCGCTTGGCTGCGACTTAAACTTCACCCGACATTGCAGCTGGCTATTTCCCCAGGCTCCCGAACTCGCTTCTCTCTAACTGCCGACTTGTTTTTTCCTCCGGCGACCATAGAATATTGCCTGGCCCGTATGTGGTTCGCTCGGCCATTTCCTTGTGGATTGGTTAATTGATGATATTTGTCGTTTGAATCATGCTCTTAATTTGAATGCAGGCAGTTTCCAGGCGACCGGTCAATCTGCCACGACGAGAAGAAAGACTAACTCATTTGGTAGAGGTATGACTAAAAAGAGGCAAATGGAAGACGAAGTCTGGAGTTGTAAAGGCGTGATCCCAGAAATGGATTAGTTACCAAGTTGTCATGATCACATAATGACAAAAGATCCGAATGTGAAGAGTTTGAGAAACCGAAAGACCATGCATCTGGAAAACAAAACGCTCTGTAATTATAGTTTAAATAGAGGGATGAGGCACTTAGAAAGGGCTTTTTCCCCTGGAAAATTTTGGAGATGTTTGCTTGTAAGAGGAACTACTTCGTTTTGCAAGAAAAACTGCAATTTTGTCTATCGAAGAGAGTGTAAAGTGGAATGTATCAATGCAACTCAATGAATAATGTTGAAGAGGAACTATTTTGTTTTTAGCTGGGTTTCATTTACTGTAAGAGTATTTAATGTTCTGAACCTATGTTCTGGTTAAATGTTCTTCAGTATGTTTCTGGGATATTTTTTCACTGTGAGCAATAAATGTTGTTATAAAATGATCGGCTATCTGGTTATTTAAATATATGTAAGCGTTCATGTACTTTGGAAGAAGTATCAACTATCTGTGTTTCTTTTTAATGTATGTGAAAATGTATTGCTCATTCGAAATGATAAATCTTGCTCCCTAGGGATAGTTTAGATAGTTAGTTTATTTCTTTTTGTATTTGGTTTGGTTGCTCGCGAGAAAAAGACGAGAGGTAAGAACCTGCGCATCACTTTGTGACCGCTCCCTGTATCTGGATCGCCCCTGCATTTAGTTAGGCACTTGCATATCATTTCTTTAAGTAAAAATACAAAAACTCGGTGGGCCGGGCCGCAACCGGTAAAGCCTTAGTTTTGTTTCTTGACCTACGGTAGCCGGACCGCAAACCGGACGGATTCCCTATTCCAAATAGTCAACGGGCTAGTTGGGAACGTTGATTGGGGAGAATCCCTTACTGTTGCCGCCTGCGAATTTCCAGGCCTCAACACACTGGTTTGCCAAAGGTACTTGGTAAGGATTGCATATTTGTAGTGGTGGATAGACTTACTAAATTTTCTAATTTATTTGTTGTTACTACCACTTTCACTACCGCACAAGTGGTTGAACTATTCTTTAAATAAATTTTTAGATTGCATGAGTTTCCCAAGAGCATTGTTAGTGACAGAGATAGTATATTTATGAGTGCATTTTGGCAAGAACTCTTCAAAATGGTGGGGACAAATTTGACACCTATAAGAATCTATCATCCACAAAATGATGAAAAAAGAGAGGGTGATCAATCAATGGTTCCACGGGGACTTCACTTAGTGAACCACTCACATAGCACGTGCGATCATGGGATATTAAAGAATACCCTTAATTTCGAGAGATATTGACCCAAACTCTTTTTGTTGAAACCCCCTCCCAATATGTAAAATCTCCTCCCCACCCCTTTTTATACATCAATCCTTATAAACCACCCTACCCACCCCCACCTTAAACCCCTCATCCCCCCAATACCTACAATATATTGGTTCGATTTTTGATAATTTTAAAACCCACAATATGAACTAACGTGATAGGATATTGGTCAACAAGTGAAGCCCCCGTTAATGGTTCAAAGGATACTTGAGGAACTATTTTAGTAGGAAACAAAAACCATGGCTCAAATGGTTGCATTTGGGTGAGTTTTGTTACAATACTACTTTTCATATGTCCATTGGAATGTCTCATTTCAAAGCACTTTATGGTTATGATGCATCCACTTTTATCGACCACATATTTGGTGATGGTATAGGTCCAAAGGAAGAGGCAAGAAATCTTGAAGGTTGTGAAAGATAACTTGTAGGTTTCCCAAAATCAACAAAAACAATATGCAGACCAACATAGAGTGGAGAGTCACTTCCAAGTGGATGAATTGGTGTATTTGATGTTGCATACCTACAAACAAACCACTATAAAGGGTAAAGGTTCAAAAAATCTCAAACCAAGGTTTTATAGTCCCTACAAAGTGATTCAAAGAATTGGAGAGGTGGCCTATGAATTGAAGCTTCCAAAAGGAAGTAAAATTCATAATGTATTTCATGTTTCATGTCTAGAGAAGGTTTTAAGCCAGCATATCTAAGTTTCAGATAAATTACCTCCCTTGGATGATCAAGGACAACTTGTTGTCATTCAGGACAAGATATTGAAAATAAGGGAAAGAAGGTTAAGGAGAAGAACAATAAAAGAATACTTGGTACAATGGAAGGATTTTCCGAGTTAGGAAGCCACTTTGGAAGATGAGATAAATTTTCAGCATCCAAACTTGGCATTGCTTGAGGACAAGAAATATTGGGTGGGTAGGAATTTCTTTTCCCCATCCCAATGAGACTACTAGTTAACAATGTTTCACACACATACTAGTTCCCTAGGTTGGGGAGGGGGTATTAAATCTTGCAATAAGGGAGATATGAGACCCAAGAGAACCTTAGTTTAACATATACACATTAACCTAGATGCTATAAATAATAAATATGGAGAAATAAAGTGGCATTGCTTCATGAAGACACTTGGAGGCTCATCGAGACCTTGGGTGTCTAGATTCTTCCTTACACTTGTCATGTCATAACCCCAAGTTCGAAATTATGAGTAATGGAACGTTCTTTCAAGGTTAAGAGGTGTCAAGTAACCTATCATGAGCCCAAAAATTCAAATAGGTTAAGATGAATAACTACCCATGGAAGAGGAAGAGACTAGGAAGAAACTATGTGCCTTCTTGGAGAGATATTCCCTGCATTTTATGACAACAATGATGGAAGATTCTATGAAAAAACCTGACCTAATTGCTGACATATGACAATTTAACATGCCAGGGATAAAAATATCCACCAAGATAATGCACTTGGGGTTTGGTAGCAACAATGTGAATTTGGAGGAAGATTGAAGGATGATGAGAAGGTTAAGTGTCATGGGGGTTACTAAACATCAAGAATAAGTTGGAGGAATCATATGGGAGGGAATTTGAAATTTAAGGAACTTAGGATGGTTATAAAAATATTTCATGATGAAGGATAATGGATTTTTATCCTTTAAGAATTTTCCTTTGTCATTTTGGAAAGCACTAGATTGTACATTGCACAGTGAGTGCTCACTCTCTCTACTAGTGAGCCAATTTCGAGGGTGTTAGATTCTCATAAAAATTGTATGTTGGAGAGGACACCCTAACCTCTCATTTGGATATTAATAGGGTGTTTTTATTGTATATAGGAGTCTTCTACAATTCATGATTCATGTCTCCTCCCATTATATCATTCCCTACTTCATTATGCCCATGTTTCCATAAGATGGCGCACCAGTGTGAATGATGATTGCACCTTGTTGACTCCAGTTGATACCCAAGAATGGTTGAATGATTTTTTTCTCTTTAATATTTCTCCCGTACTCTCTGTAAGTTTAAATTAGCAGAAATACATAAGCAAAAATGTTCACATTTCCAAGCTATGGCTTGACTAGTTTCCATGTATTGGTTTCCATTCCAAAGGAGTTGTGTATCTGATGTATGTAGAGTATTTTCTATAATATTATATGTTGTTAAGTGATATATTTATATTATTTTAATGTTATACAATCGTTATGCTCTATTCTGCACCATTTCATTTACATTTTATGAGTCAAAGTTAAGCTATTACTGTCATTTCCCTTAAGTAAATATCACTGAACATATGCATTTGAATGTGAAGCTTTATAATTATGTCGCAGAACTTATATCTACACATAATGAAATCCAATTAGGTTTAATATCATTCCCCATACTCTATTTGATCATTTGGGAGGGTCACATATGAGTTGGAGAGTCATTTCTTCCCACACCCTTGGGGGAATTTCACCGTAATTTACTAGGAATCTTGCTATTTTTTCCAATGACCAAAAATCGATTTACATATTCCTATAACATGTTATAAAGTGACCAGAGAGTCCATTTTGTGGTCCTAATACTCCCCATATGAGTCTCGACCAAATTCAAGACCCTCTTGTGCCATTTGAAGCACCGAGAGTCAAGGCTAATCAATACAATTTTTCCCCAAATTCTTCCTTTGTTTGAAAATTTCAAATTGGGTCATTAAAAGTATATCATAAAATCCTGACTCTAAGTTTCAAAAAAGAAATATCTAACACAATTTTTAACTGAGTGTATACCCAGATTCGCACTCATAGTAGTAATCTAAATAAAATTCCGCTTTTGAGTGATTGGATCAGGGACCTGTAGCATTTGACAGGAAAGAAAGATAAATGGAATGTGACAAAGGAGAAGGAAATAATGGTTATGGGTCCAACAACTGAGTTGTTTCCCATGGCAATGAGAGCATTTAATAACTTTTGATAAAATGTGATCTTGCTTTATCGGCCTTGTTATTCTCAATCACCAAACTCTTAAAACCTAAATAATACAATTTCAATCTTTTGCTCTCCAACGAGACATTGACCTGAAGGATATTGGTGCATTCTACAATGTGCTCTATAGGATTTTGATTTAAAATTATATACATGCTCCATACATATAACAACAATTACTAATTGGCTTTAATCCTTAGACAAAAATGGGAGAGCATTTCTATGGATTTCATCACTGGTTTGCCCAAGGTACTTGGTAAGGATTGCATATTTGTAGTGGTGGATAGACTCACTAAATTTGCTCATTTATTTGTTGTTACTACCACTTTCACTGCTGCACAAGTGGTTGATCTATTCTTTAAAGAATTTTTTAGATTACATGAGCTTCCCAAGAGCATTGTTAGTGATAGAGATAGTATATTTTTTAGTGCATTTTGGCAAGAACTCTTCAAAATGATCGGGACAAATTTGACACCTAGAATAATGTATCATCCAAAAACTGATGGAAAAAAGGAGAGGGTGATCAATCAATGGTCGGAAGGCTACTTCAGGAACTATTTGAGTGGGAAACAAAAAGCATGGGTCAAATGGTTGCATTTGGGTGATTTTTGTTACAATACTACTTTTCATATGCCCATTGGAATGTCTCCTTTCAAAGCACTTTATGGTTATGATGGATCCACTTTTATTGACCACATTTTTTGTAATAGTATAGGTCCAAAGGCTAAATATTGGATTGATGAAAGTCAAGAAATTTTGAAGGTTTTGAAAGATAACTTGTAGGTTGCCAAAAATCAACAAAAACAATATGCAGAGCAACATAGAGTGGAGAGTCACTTCCAAGTGGATGACTTGGTGTATTTGATGTTGCAACCCTACAAACAAACCAACATAAAGGGTAAAGGTTAAGAAAATATCAAATCAAGGTTTTATGGTCCCAACAAAGTGATTAAAAAAAATGGAGAAGTGGCCTATGAATTGAAGCTTTCAACAGGAAGTAAAATTCATAATGTATTTCATGTTTCATGTCTAAAGAAGGTTTTAAGTTAGCATATCTTAGTTTCAGATAAATTACCTCCCTTGGATGATCAATGACAACTTGTTCTCATTCAGGAAAAGATATTGAAAACAAGGGAAAGAAGGTTAAGGAGCATAACACTAAAAGAATACTTGGTACAATGGAAGGATTTTCTTAGTTAGGAAGCTACTTTGGAAGATGAGAAAATTTTGCAGCATCAAAACTTGGCATTTCTTGAGGATAAGAAATATTGGGTGGGTAGGACTTTCATGTCCCCATCCAAATGAGACTACTAGTTAACAATGTTTCACACACATACTAGTTCCCTAGGTTGGGGAGGAGGCATTAAATCTTGCAATAAGGGAGATATGAGACCCAAGAGAAACTTATTTTACCATCTACACATTAAATTGGGTGCTATAAATAATAAATATGGAGAAAATAAAGTGTCATTTCTTCATGAGGACACTTGGAGGCTCATGGAGACCTTGAGTGGCTAGATTCTTCCTTACACATGTCATGACTTAACCCCAAATTAGAAATTATGAGTAATGGAACGTTCTTTGAAGGTAAAGAGGTGTCAAGTAACATGCCATGATACCAGGGATTCAAATAGGTTAAGATGAATAAATCCCCATGGAAGAGAAAGAGACTAGGAAGAAACTATGTTCCTTATTGGAGAGAGATTTCTTGCATTTTACGACAACAATGATGGAAGATTCTATGACAAAACCAGAATTGATTACAGACCTGATTGTAGACCTATGACAATCTGACATGCTAGGGATAAAAATATACACCAAGATAACTCACTTGGGGTTTGGTAGCAGTAATTCAAATTTGGAGGAAAATTGAACGATGAGGAGAAGGACAAGTGTCATGGGGGTTACTAAACATCAAGGATGAGTTGGAAGAAGCCATGATGGGAGGGAATATGAACTTGAAGGAACTTAGCAGGGTTATAAAAATATTTCATGAGGAAGGAGAATGGATTTTGTTCATTTAATAATTTCCCTTTGGCATTTTGGAAAGCACTAGATTGTCCATTGCACGGTGAGTGCTCACTCTCTCTGCCAGTGAGCCAATTTCGAGGGTGTTGGATTCTCATAAAAAATGGATGTTGGAGAGGCCACCCTGACCTCTCATTTGGATCTTAATTGAGTGTTTTTATTGTATATAGTAGGCTTCTATAGTTCATGATTCATCTCTCCTCCTATTCTCTCATTCCCTACTTCATTATTCCCATGTTTCCATATGATGGTGCACTAGTGTGAATGATACTTGCTCCTTGTTGACTCCAATTGATGCCCAAGAATGGGTGAATGATTTTTGGCTCTTTAATATTTGTCCCATACTCTCCATAAGTTGAAATTATCAGAAATACATATGCAAAAATGTCCACATTTCCAAGCTATGGGTTGACTAGTTTCCATGTATTGGTTTCCATTTCCAAGGAGTTGTGTATCTGATGTGTGTTGAGAAGTTGTTGTGATGTTATATGGTGTTAAGTGAGATATTTATTTTATGTTAATGGTTTACATTTATTATGCTCTATTATGCACCATTTTATGTGCATTTTATAAGTCAAAGTTAAGCTATTACTGCCATTTCCCTTAATTAAATATCACTAAACATATGCATTTCACTGTGAAGCTTTATAAATATGTTGCAGAAATTATATCCACACATAATGACAACCAATTAGGTTTCATATCATTCCCCATACTCTATTTGATAAGTTTGGACGGTCGCATATGAGTTGGAGAGTCATTTCTTCCCACACTCTTGGGGGAATTTCACCATAATTTAATAGGAATCTTGCTATTTTTTCCAATGACCCTAAATCGATTTACATATGCCTATAAAATGTTCTAAAGTGACCAGAGATTCCATTGAGTGGTCCTAATACTCCCCATATCAGTCTCTACCAAATTCAATACCCTCTTTTTCCATTTGAAGCCATGAGAGTCAAGACTAGTTAATACAATTTTCCCCCAAATTCTTCCTTTATTTGAAATTTTCAAATTGGGTCATTACAAGTATATCATTAAATCCTAACTCTAAGTTTCAAAAAAGAAATATCTGACATGAGTTTTAACCGAGTGTATACCCAGATTCGCTCTCATAGTAGTAATATAAATAGAATTCCTCCTTCGAGTGATTGGATCAGGGACCTGTAGCATTCGACAGGAAAGAAAGATAAATTGAATGTGACAAAGGAGAAAGAAAGAATGGTTATGGGTCCAACAACTGAGTTTTTTCCCATGGCAATGAGAGCATTTCATAACTTTTTATAAAATGTGATCTTGCTTTATCGACCTTGTTATTCTCAATCACCAAACTCTTAAAACCTAAATAATACAATTTCAATATTTTGCTCTCCAACGAGACATTGATACGAAGGAGATTGGTGCATTCTACAATGTGCTCCATAGTATTTTCATTTAAAACTATATGCATGTTCCATACATATACCAACAATTACTAATTGGCTTTAATCCTCAATAAAATCTTCTAAACTCAAACTATTTCCGAGAAATTTAATCCTGAGGAACAATTACTAACTGGCCTCAATCCTCAATGCAATTTTATAATCTCAAACTATTTTTGGGAAATTTAATCCTTGAAATTCTTAATTTTACTCATTTATTTCTATTCCACTGATGTAATTTATACAATCCATCTAATGATCTTAAAACAAAAATAAATTATCTTGCAAATATTTCACAGTGGATTTATTCCTGGTTTGAATGGTTATATGTTTAGTTTCAATTTGAGAGTTTAATTGTGAGAATTGGCAAGAGCACCAGTAGGTTGGAATGGCTTAAATCAAATGGAAACAGGAGAATTACAAAAATCTTTTAATAGACGAAACATATATTGTTCACTTAGAAAAACAAGGTATCCAGATCTATTAGAATTGAGGATTATGGAAAAGAACTAGGTCACAAACAACACATTTAAAACAAAAATGTGTAAAATAAATATATTGGGGGCCAACCGATGTGGTGTTTTTACTTTGAGAAGAGGCAGTGAAAGAGTCTAAATGATGATCCAACAAGAGAGAAATGAAGTAGATAAATCAGAGGTTGATGGGCATGAGGTCAAGGACGGGGAAAAGAGCCATATAAGTAAGAAGAGGGAAACTACGAAGATCTGGAGCTAAAGCATGATGTGATGATATAAAGCGATTGAAAAGAGCGACATGGTTTTTGCTGTGTGCTATGGAAAACATTGAATTGAGGGCTTGTTACAACTAAAGCATTCGAAGTTGATTTTTTTTGTTTGTCTTTTGACATGATGGCTAAAGGAAATCTGAATCGATCTTTATGGTGGAGGGAATGAGGAGAGAAGAGGGTTAAAATGAGATTGAAAAATCAGCTGAGGAAATGAGTGAAGGTAAAGAAGCTATGTTAA
The DNA here is from genome assembly GCA_001517045.1 of Pseudotsuga menziesii. Lineage (NCBI taxonomy): Eukaryota > Viridiplantae > Streptophyta > Pinopsida > Pinales > Pinaceae > Pseudotsuga > Pseudotsuga menziesii. The sequence goes on from LPNX010244657.1 coordinate 34,277, forward strand.
GGCTAAGAAAGCATGAGGAGGCATCCATACAGGTTAGCGGTTGGGTAGAACAAGGGAGAAAGAGGAATGACAATGGTGGATTGGAGCCAGACATACATGTAAATCTATTGAGATGAGGCAGTGTGGTCATTGTAGTCAAGCTAGGTGTGACCTAAAACCGCTCCATTCTTCTAGAAATCATCTCCTAGGGAAATGACCACCAGCTCTGAAAAAGATCCAATCTCTAGGTCATCGATTTCTAGAAAAATATCCATCATAGTGATAATTAAGGTTTACGACAAACGACTAGGTCACAAATAACTCTTCAAAAACAAAATTGTGAAGAATAAATGTACCTTGGCATTTGATGCAATCATTGTCCTCAAAGTGGGTGAGACCTGAAATCGTTGCATTCTTCTAAAGATCGGTTTCTCTAGAAATCTCCACCTCGTCTAAAATCATTCTATACTCCAGGCCCTTGACTTCTACGAAAATATTCACCATAGCACTTGCAGTAAAAGTCTACTTGCAAGTAGAAATGAGGTTTTGCAGCATTCAGTGTTGTAGACGGTAACCGAGGTTGGTTGGACGAATTTGCATGCCCTGCACGTGGCAAGAGGAAGCAAGCTTTGCATGGCCTTGTAGGTGCATGAGGATTCCAATTCAATGCTTGGCAGAAGAGAACATAATTTGTTGCGATTTTAGAGTTGCAAGCAAATAAGTATCGTGTAGCAAGTTGAGACACGAAAGCCCATGACACCTTTACATCGTTTAAATTATGAAAAAACACCTCGAATTTCATGAACCACCTTGCTCATGGATTGGACCACCTAGTAGATGGCAGGTTTAACATTTAAACAGGTTGATGTTTTCCCACCGCCGCGTGGTGGGAAACACATACAAAGAAAATGTCATGCTAAAACAAGCAATCATAAATTTAAAAATTGTTTTAAGAAATAAAATCTCGTTTCCTATGTTTAGACTATAGTTTTATTTGGAAATTTCACAATTAACACTAAACTAATGTCCTCAAGTGAAAACTATAAGATATGAATTTAACTAAGTTGCTTGTTGAAATAAAAATATCTAAATATCTTAAAATAAAAAATCGTGTTATTTATTTATTGTAAAATGCTTTTGTTTTACAAGTAGTTCACATCAGTGTCATAGTGTTTGTTACGTTTAAGCAAAACTCTATCCAGCAAGCATGTAAGAGGTCACTAGTTATTCGATCAAAGGTGCATATTATAAATAAAAATTGAATTTGGATAGGAAGGATAATATTTTTCAGCTCAAAGTATTAAACTAAATTTAATTGATAATTGTAAAATATATTTTATATTTATACAAAATTATTTAAAATATATATATAATGACCACCATTAAAAAAAACGATAATGACCACCGTTAAAAGAAAACGATTAAAAGAAAACGATCAGATTATTTAATAATGTCCAAAAAAAACTTGGAACAAAAGTAAGTGATCTAATTTCATGACCTAAAAACACTTTACACCTAATTTTCTAAGATATGATCTTAGAATAATATCAAAGACATACAAATACACGGTCAACCTAAGATCAGTAGTCACCAAATAAAATAAAATGCCGACGAACATGACTAGCGGCACCCTGAAACACTGATCCTCGATACATATCCAACAGTTTTTTGGCATACTAACATTCCCAAATCACGTGCTTCACTATCTTGAAAATATGACATGACAGAGGCCATAAAACATACATGTTCCTCTCTCTCCTAGGAGCAATTGAGTCCTTATAAACTATTATGTGGAGCTTTCTTTTTCATCACTATTCTGTGGAGCTTATATGGAAAAACTGTCCCTCTTTTTTTTTCATAAGCTTAATTGGACTTCCTGCAGTTTTTTCGGATTTGTCCGCTGGTGCCAGTGAGGGGTTTGATATTACCCATATTCACCATGGCAGCTGCGAAGTCCATGAAGAAGGTGTTCTGATTAGCGCTGTAGGTACTGACCTGGGAATCTGTAGAACCTCCATTAAATAGCTGTTGATCGGAGTGGAAAAGTCCTTTTTTGCTTCTCAAATTACTGTAATACTTGTTGTCAAATGTGGTAGGGGTGGCCACATCTAAAGGCGAGAGGGTGTTGTCGCCCCCAGCGCTTGGGCAGTTTGCCTTCACAGAAGTTGCGAACGAAGTGTCAATGTTGGTTTCGTTGTAGATGCGACTGCGGAATGTGGTGCACCGGGCTTGACCAATTGTATGTGCACCTGTAATAAGAAAACATAAAATAGTAAGATAATTTTTAAGTATTGATCTTTATTGATGATGATGTTAACCTTTAGTGAAGACTAAATGTCTGTATATGAACTTAAAGAAACAAATTATTTAGTTTGTTTTAAAATTGTATTCCTATACTCAAAGAGCTTGGAGAGAAGGTTCCAGAGCTCACTATAATTTTGACATCTTAAAAGGCTAGAGAGATGGGTATTGCAACAAAGATTATAAAACTGAGATCTAATATGGGTGTAACAGAGCAATTTAACAGGAAGTGATTTTCATCCTCAATGTTCAAATTCTCACAGAGATGGCAGAGCTCATGAGAGTTCCTCTTGGCTATATTAATTTTTTTCTTTGAATTACTTAAAACAGAGAGATACTTTTAATCTTCTAGAATAGGGTTAATGAGCTCTTTATAATATCTTAATTTTCCTTTAACCTCTAAATCTTTCTCACGCCACATTTTCTCTTTAAATGTATAAGTAACAATATTTTTAATATTATTAATATTTTAACTCAACATTTTCATGATCTTTCAATGATTTAACCCAACCCTAACCCAACCCTAGTATCTTTATATTATAAATTGTCCTCCAACCACTTATATTCATTCGTAATTTTATAACCTAATCTCTATTCATTCGTAGTTTTATAACTTAATCTCGATCAATCATTCATCATAAATCGAATATGTCTCAATAAACATGTGATGATTAATTTATATAGAAGAGTTTGAAGATTATGCCATTATACCTGAAAGGGCAACGAGGTCCTTGATAGAAAGACCGTGACCTTGAAATGATGAGATCAGTGCCCTGAGATTGAAAGTGGGAGATGGAATGTTGCTGTTTGCAGCGCTTTTACTTGCCGTGGTCGAGTCTCGCCTTCCCAGCAGTACTGTCCAAGTTCGACCTCCCAGCTAACAAATTGCAATAACACATGAGCGAAAACCCTAATTTGATTCAATTTTCTGCTTAGATGAGATATTATTGTATTTACGAATGGTCAATTAAATCGAAAAGAGAAAGATGATTACTGCGACGACTGAATCACGCGCAGCGATAGCAACAATGTCTGCACACGACACGACACCAGCGCAGGCTGCTTCCACTTGAGTTTTAATGGTGTCTATCACGTCGAATCCTCTCACAGAATTTGCATTAGGGCCTGCAGTCTTTTCTCCTGTAAACGTCGAGTTATCATCCAACAGTATCGATCCATCACACCCCTGCAAATCCCAGATTCAATATGACCAGTAAAATAAAAGTGTTCGGCGATGACGTGATTCAAGTAAATCTAACGACACAATTAGTCATGAAATTCATTCTTACATTGACGAAGCAATCGTGAAAGTGAAGGCGGAGCAAAGACGCCCCCATTCTTTTCTCCTTGGCGACCGCTTGCTTTACTGCGGCTTGAACTATCGACAGTGCCCTTGGACAAGATTTGGCATAAAATGTTGAGCTCAGCTGCCCATGCACAGTGTTTGTGATGGAGAATATAATAAATACAATGAGAGTAATGCATGCGAGAGTCTTCATGATTAGAAACAGAGCAGATCGGAGAATACAATGGAATGTAATCTAATATAAAGAACACAAGATAGGATGGAATGGAATTGAATGTAGGAAGACGGTGTGACGAGATTTGGAAGACTCGGGGCTTTTATAGAAGTGCTCGAAGACTCGAATGTAATCAATAGAAATATGCTTTAATGCAGTCAAATTTGGCGGAAAGCAAGATGTCCATGAAAATTATTCCGCCTGGCCCACAAGAATGGGCTCGGAAGGTGTGGAAAGGGTCGAACATATGCCTAAAATTCCAAACGCGCAGCTGCTCAGCAAAATCTCTGTACTTTCCATCCAACAGGCATATGATTCCAAACGCGCAGCTGATCAGCAAAATCTCTGTACTTTCCATTTAACAGGCATACGAGGGACTGCCATTGTAGGTCATTTAATGCAGGTGTGATTTAATGCAGGTTTGATGTCCGATTGGATCCCAAGGAGCTTGAAATCTAATGGTTATCAAGTTTGTTACCACTGCATTAATGGTTATAAGCCTGCTACCAGGGTATTAATGGTTATCAAGGCATGCTAAGAGAGACTAGATAATGTTACCTAAATATTTTTGTGAAATCTGAGATTAATAGGTTAATTGAGATTAGAAGCTGACAAAGTGTAAAGAGTGTTTTAAGAGAATATTAGTGTGCTTTATTATAGATATATAAAAAATATTTACACTATTGATTGTAATAGGTGAAGTAATGAATTGTACTGATGTAAAGTAGTTGTAATTTATTTATTAATTTGTAATTGTCACAAAATTAACATCTAACTCATTTGTTCTTTTAACCATTGTATTCATTACATTTATAGGTATTTATATGTTAGAATTTGGAGTGGAGTGACACCTATGCTTTTCTTAGATTGCAAAATCTTTGTACTTTCCAAAATAAACTATCAGCAAAATCTTTGTACTTTCCATCCAACAGGCATATGAGGGATTGCGGTCAATATTCAGCTTGTTGTAGGCCATTTAATGCAGGCT